>CM076581.1:295179403-295263233 GCA_034641835.2 Pinus albicaulis
CCACGTCTCCATTCATGAATGTGAATGGAGATGTGGGTGGCGGTGTCTTGGCACAGCGAGGTTAAGAGTTCTATTCCATTTCGTATCAAATAGGTAATTGGAATTTCTTAAGAAATTTCGTAGCTAAGGCACAAAAAGTATTGATGGCCCCATGTGGTAACTCAATGTACCATTTGGTAGCGTTTCCTGTGAGAGTGTGAGGGAAAATTTTGAGCCAGATACTATCTTCCACCATGGAGTTAGAAACATACCATAAATGAAAAGTGGTGATGTGCGTAGCCATATCCTCCCCTTGTTTCCCTTCGAATTTAGGGATGTCAGACGGAATTTTATGCAGTACTGGAGACCAGATTGGCTTGTGGTTGATGGGATCATTGGTCAATTTGTAGAGTTTGGGGATGTCTAGAGCTGCCAAGAATGGAAATTGCGTGTTTTCCCATGGACCTAGCCAAGGAAGCGTTGGCTAACCATTCGGACCGTAAGGTCCGCCCATCAATGTGTTACCAATCGGATAAGTAGGATTTTGTTGATAAAATTTCCCAGTGAGTGGGGGTGTAGGGGTGTATGGTTGTTGTCCATAGGGTATGTTGTACTAGGGGGCAAACTGTTGGTTGCCCCCAATGTAATAGTTTCCCCCTTGCCCAAATTGACTTTGGGGTTAGTTCGCCCATATGGACGCGATAGAGTTAGCCAGTGGAATACTGCTATTCTCATAGTTAACCATTGGCATAGACCCTACACCGAAAGTTTGACCACTCCAAGGAACATCGTGTTTGTCCTAGTGAATGTAGGGGTACATAAGTGCCCCCTAGCATATATGTATTGGTGACACTATCCCCTAGCATAATAGCCAAGGGTTTTGATCTCAACAATGGGTTTCAACCGAAAGTGTTGCTAAAAGGAACCGAAGTAGCCCTGCTAGCGGGAGTGGAAACCGTGGGTCCTGGCGCAGTCATAATAGGAGCAGATCCTGGAGGGTTCGGAGGTCCACTTACATTTGTGGTGTCTGGATTGTTGGGACTGGTTGTAGCCTAGCTACTAGGGTTGCCAATCATTGGTGTAGAACTGATGACTAGCGAGGAATATGGTGGTGGAACCGAGTTTTCCACTGACGGCATCGACCCCATGGGCGTCTATTGTGAAATGGATATAGGTGCAACCGAAGACATAACTTGGCCTTATGTAACCTAAACTAACAATGGCTCCAACATTTCAGTGAGAGGAGGAGGATTGTAAGGAGGCATGACTCCTTCCATAAAAGGATCCTCTAGAAACTTCGTAGGATATGGAGCTATATGAAAGTCAAGGGTTGTCACTGGAGACTGCTCTTCCGAAGAAGGCACTGGCTCACCGAGACTCGACTCCTCCCCCGGTGTCAACGAAGGGAGACCTTGCTGCCATCTAGAAAGATGACGAGGGTCGAAGGACACCACAGTGACTTGTTTACTTTTATCATTTTTTTTATTATTGTGATGCATTATAAAGTCTTGGTGATAGTAACCACACACCTAAAAAATAAAAAAAATAAAAAAGGACTTCTAAAATCAATCAATCAAGAAACAAGAATAGGTATGACCCTATCTGAGTATTATCGTTTGCTATAGATGGAACCCAGTATCACCATAGCATACAGAGATAGTTGTTCAAATATACAATTACGGTTACTCTAGAGCTTCGCCCAAACCTCAGACAATAGGTGTAAGCACTCTCGTGAAGATGAGTACCCTCCCAAAGACTGAAGACAGAGTAGGTCTATCTATTTTAGGTACCAGGGCAGCCTACCCAGTCACCTTATGTAAGCCCCTAAAAATTCTAGCAACTAAAGATACCTCAAATCACAGACATTGTCAGGGGGGTCACGGTCATAAACAACACACTATATGGGCAGAAAACCTAGATCCCCGATCTATTTTCGACATCCCTAAGGGGAACCCCAATATATGGCATGCCCACTGAATGCACTCGAAGGTGGGATACCTTCTTATGCTCCCTGGTGTTGTCTCACGCTTAACTTCAATGGTAGTGGAGTGGTCCTGACAGTATGAGTGTAATAGGATTTCACTTTTTAATGACTCTAGTTTCATGTTTTGAGATCTTGGGTGATTTTTTCACTTCTCCTACCCCAAGATCCAAGCCTGAACTATTGTTGGTGTGAACTCATAAAAATTTATAAGATTAATTTTATTATCTCTTGATTCTTAGTGTACTTCATTATTAGTGTTGCGGAGGGGGAGTGGATGTATGAAATGTAATGAGACTCTGACTCAAAACCATGTAAAACAAATTCTCTATATATTCAATTTCAATGAAGACTTTATTCTACAGGGATATATATTTCAAACATCCATGCACAAAACATTCAAATAACGCAGTTCAACCTTAAAAGATTCATACATCTATATATCCTCTCGAACATCTTTTTAACCAAAAAATTTCAGAATGAACTTGGCTATGTTCAGAAAACTAAAAAAAAAAAAAAAAATTCCTTCTTCAAAAAGTAGATGCTACTAACACTAACTCTTTAAACAAGAAAACTAAACATACTAGCTAGTAATCAAGCACAGGGATCCAATAAAAGAAGCTAATCTGGTAGCCAATAACTCCATAGCCAAAGGGAAACACAACTGGGGTGTAAACAACAGATTTTGGCTGGTAACACCAGCAAGAAGAGGCTAAAAACCATTAATGATAGGAATAACACACTTTATCTGAGCATAATAAGTGTTATAATGCACGAAACACTCTCAGGGGGAGCGTTACTCAGGGTAAAGTTGTACAGATGGCTAGGCAGGGTCTATTCTGGACTCTGTGAGCTACTGATATGGTTACCGAGCATGTACACTGATTAGAAGGGTATGTGAGCAGAGGGAAAGAGGTAAATTCTTAGGAACAATCCAGACACTTGGGGTTAACTCCCCAGTGGAGTTGCCATTTTTGCTAAAGGGTAAAATTCTTGGGTGGTGGTTGATGAATATCCCTCTCGGGGCTTTTCGGTACCCGAGGAAAACTGTCAAATTAGTTGTAAAGTTACAAAGATACTGCATACATATTCATACTAATATATAATTAACAAAGTGAGATTTGGAATGATTACCTCTTTGTGGACATCAGATCCTATGGAGAGCGCTAAGCGGTGGGGTAGAAGTCCTTCCTCACCAGCTCCAAATACAGATCCTGCAACCAAGAAAAGCACCCGTATAATCCTTACAACAGTATAGCTTTCTAAAAATTAAACAAGTATATAATGGACATTAAACTATGAAAATATGAGCCACTCATATCATGCTTCATAGACAAATGAACAACAAATGTGACACTGAAACATCAAATCGACAAAACAGATACAGTTCTATTGATTTATAAAAAGGAGGATTACAACTGTTGGTTGTACCAATTCCTCTCTCTCTTTCTCTATCTTCGAGTGTGATGATTCTTGGGCTGAGAATCCTCAATGAACCTCACCGATCTTCAAGCCCCACACTTCAACAATGAAATTCTGCTCTACATATGATCAAACCTTCAACCTTAGACCAAGAGCCCAAACCTCCAATTTATAGGAAATGTAGAGGACAAACCTTGCCAATCCTTTCAACAAGTTAAAATCGGGAAATATCTAGATGTTTCCTAGATTTTCTTTGCTTTTTCCTTCCATAGGAGTTCAGTTGTGTTTTGAAATATCTAATATAAGGTTTGTGCCATAAGTTTCTATTTTTGAACTGACTCTTTCTGAGAAAAAGCTGGAAATGCCAGTCAATTTTCGCGAGATATTTCCCTTTTCACATTCAAACACGGATAATGTTGCCCCTTAGGTAAGACAGAGCGTTACCCTAGGCACTAATGCTCCCTTTGCATGGCTAGGGTGTGTTATAACTCTGCCTAGTTGTCTCTGGGGGTGTGTTACCCTGGAAAAATGGGCCTTTGTCTAGGTTATTTTCTTCCTTCCATGTTACCTTCTCCTCTAAGCTGATGAGGAGGTCATTTTCCCTGTAACATGGGGCTCTTGAAAAATAGGATGAGCCTTATTATCCCTGTGCCTTGTAAATCATATCTGTTTGGTAAAAATAACAAGAACAAGTAGTTAGGATGGGGTCTAGCTCACAAGTAGTAAAAAAGGAGCATTCACATGATGGAAGAGGAGGAGGAGTGATGTGGTCGGAGCCACAATGGGGGATGTGGGTGATGTGGCAACACCACATAAGGCCACAGGAATTCCATGTGGCAGATCTATTTTGATGTGGAAAGGTTAGATTGGTCAAATCTTAAATGTCCATATCTTTTAATTTGGTTTTCATATTTGGATTAGGTTTATATCATTGGAATGCACTCGATGAACTAGTCGTGATGGTGTAAACCAAAGTTAATTCTCCCAAATTTTATAACCCCATTTCCATAATGAGACTGTGGTGGTTTGGTTAGCCGAAAGTAACACCTCCCATTCAACCTAGGTTATCTAAGGGGGTGGTAGGTATTATTATAGAGTGGCATTTATTGGTAATATTGGCATTAATGTCAATTGGATATGAAGGTTAGATTTCCATTGAAATTTGACTTCAATGATGAAAATAAGGGTCAAGGCTAGTTAAAGTGATGTGATGTGCAAAGGATAACTATTGTGGATTGAAAGGCTGACTACATTGGTGTGCAAGGTTGATTATTATGTGTTAAAATTTTATTGAAGGTTGAGAATTGTGGATTGAAATATTGATTACAATGGCATGCAAGGTTTGATTATTATGTGTTCAAAGTTAATTGTTGATTTTTTTACAACCAAAATGAATATATAGCACATGGGAACTTGAGAACAAGGTCTGAGGAACTTGATGTTTGCATTCAAAAGAATCATCACTTTACAGTATGGTATATGATGAACTGACTTTTAAAATAATTGCACACAATTCTAACTTGTATCTGAGGCATGAAATCGATGAATACGAATCCATATTACAATATAATTCATATAACCATGTTTTTGATACTAAAAATACTGTAAAGGAGTCTGAAGGCATTAAATTTTAAGTTGGTACAGATCTAGAATTTTTTTATTTCCATAGTTCATGGGAGGGATGCATATTAGAGCTTGGATATTGGCGTTTGTATTTCAGATTGATAATTTATTATCATCATACGCGACCCAATTTTGTAGTTGGTAACTATCATTCGTGTTATGTAGCAAAGATGAATAAACTCCTTAGTTTTATATTATGCAATCAATAATGTTGGACTATGATTCTTCATTTTTGTAAACAATTTGAGGTGTATCTTGACTTGAACTTCAAGCTTTGAGATGAAGAAGTAGACTGTGAAAAACCCTACAATACAAAGAGGAAATCCTTCACTTTGAATCCTTGCATGGAATGAAAATATTCAGATAGCCTTCTATATAAAATATGCATTTTTGAATGATAGTGATGCTAGAGAATTGAATTTTGAGAAAGAGAAATTTCATGAATAGACTAGTTAGGAGAAATGAAGAAAGAGGAGAAGCAGTGGAGCATAATTGAGAAAAGGAAGAAGAGGAGGTAAGAAATTAATAAGAGGAAAAAATCAGATTTCATAGAAAAGACAAATATCAAGTAACCAACAAAGTTAATTTTTAATTTGAGTAGGGGATCGTTGTCTCCTTTCAGGTAGTATCCTAAAAAGGAGCAAGTTGGAGCCTGTAAAAGAGGAATTAGGAGCTTCTAGCAAGTCGTAGCTTGCAAAAGAAATTTGATGTAAGTAGAAGCCTAAATAATATTTGATGTAATAAAGGGAGTAGGATCTTGCCTTCACATCACTTCAACCAAAAATTCATGGTTTTCTCCCTTTATGGGTTTCCATTTATATCTGGTGTTTACATGTGTTGAATGCATTGCTAGTATGTATGAGTTTGAATTCATTATTAAATGATGAACACATATACAACTCTAATAATTTCAAAATGAAATATTAAAAGTTGTTAAAAATAATTTTTAATTTGGTCATTTAAAATACAAAATTACTAATTCACCCCCGCTCTTAGTAATTGCTAAGTATTCATCAATATCAGAGTAGAAGGTTCAACACTGGACCTCATGAGATAAAAGTTGGGGATTTAGTGTGGTATAGCAAGGTGTTAGAGTATGTTACAATGTAATGATATAACATCTAGGCTCAACACTTGGACCGGATGGGATCCATGTAGATGAAATGAAAAGGAAATGGTTTTATACTAGATCTTTGAGGTAATGAATTTTTTGTGACTTTGTTATAGAGTGTTATGTTCTTGATGATAGTTTGTTGTGTGCAAGTAGGTGTTGGTTTGATCCAGATTTTATGCAGGAACGCAACAGAATAAACACATAACCATAAATACAGAGATGCAGCGGAAATAACACTTCATTTCATTAATATCAAATAACAGAAAGATGCTTACAGACATAATGGAAATAAAATAGCTAGGGTGCTGGTAGCGAATCTCTGAGAAGAGATGTGGTGGCTACAGACCTCTGAACTGCTTTACAATGAGGCGCGAGGGCCTATTTATTATTGAGAAACAATGGAGAACCCTAAACATCCCAAAAACCTAACCCTAGGAGATGAGGCGCCAAAACTATGGGCCCCGTTTGGGTAAATTGGTGTTTCAACTTCCCAGGGACGTAACTTTGGCATACTATCTCCGTTTGACGCATATGATACATCATTAGAAAGCTCTATCCGAGGACTACAGCTGTCGGGACGAATTTTATTAGAAAATTCGCTAGCGCTTTCATACCCAAAAAACGTCGTTTAGGGCCTCAAAACGGCTCCGGAAGTTCAGGACCCGAAAAACTGCTAAAAATAGTAAGTTATGCAGAAACTGAAAAACTGAAAGAGACAATGGTGGGGGGCCAAGTGGAATAGGTGGGTGGCCACCAATATCCACCTGGATCATTAAGCCCCCAAAACGGCTCAGAGAGTGGAGGACCCGAAAACCTGCTAAAAATAGTAAGTTGTGCTGAATGTGAAAATCTGCAAGAATTGATGGTGCTGGTCCAAATGGAATAGGTGGGTGGCCACCGATATCCACCTGGATCATTCCTCCCTCCTTAGGAAGCAATTGTCCCCATTGCGTTGAGATCCTCCATGAGATGAGGAAAATTCTATTGAACTGAGTATTAGATGTGTTGAAGATGCCATGGACCTGCGGGTGGACATGCTGGATGCGTTTAGTAAATTTGGTTTCTTTCTCAGCCTCATACGGTACATGTTTGGATTCTGTATGTGTAGTTGCAGGATGTATGGAAACATCAGGTGGTGGTGCATTGGGAGTCAGATCAATGGAGTGCTTGTCCTGACAGTGTAGAGGAACCTCTATGAGTGAGGAGAAATTGTCATCGTATTCCTCCATGACTTTGTCCATCTGCTGCAGCCGTGAAAGGGAGTCTTGTTTCGAGGTTGTGGCCACAATATTCTTCTTTCCCTGTGAGCGAGTCGTAAGGAAAATGAATTTCCTGGTCTGGGAAACAATCTTACTACGTTGTTTTGCAGTAGTCAAAGAGATGGCAGGAGGCGGTACTACCTCCGATATCCTGTACAAGTTATTTCCCAAAGTAATAATAACAGCACGAGGCCTAGACTCATACACAGCATGTCGTCTCCATAAGTATGGTTGGCCCAATAATACATCAGCTACATCAAGAGGAGCAACATCACACAATACCTCATCCGTGAATGGCTTGATACTGTATGGAAGTCGGCACTGCTGGCGGATGCGGAGATCTCTCCCTAGGTGGAGCCACCCAATGGTATACGGTTGCGGGTGTGCTATGGTTGGTAGGCCGAGCCGCTTCACGACGTCTGCTGAAATGAGGTTCTTTTGGCTTCCGCTATCGACTAGAAACTGCAGCGGAGAACCCTTCACCCACATCTGCGACTGGAAGAGGCGCTCCCCCTCCTCTGGATCCTCTGGACCCTCCTTCTGGATCTTGGTGGTGGCAACAATGGCACTGGGATCCGCATCAATGATCTGCTTCCCTTTGTCATTTCCTTTGTCTGGTTCTAAATCAGGATCAGAAAATGCATCTGATTCGGGTGCCTTTAGTTCAGCCACCAAAGACTGTTTGGCCCGACACTCGTTTGTGCTGTGAGTGGGGCTGTTATGAAATTCACACCACTTCCCTGTGTCCTTCTTTGGATTTGTGGTGTTGTTCTAAGTCGCATTGCTTTGGCCTTGCCCCTTGTTCTTCGGTTCGGGGGCACCTTTCGGATTCGCAGATCCAAAGTCTCGCTTCTTTTGCTTAAATTTCTGCTCGATCTTGGCGGCATAGCGATATGCGGTGCCAAGCGATGTAATGTCGAGGAACTCCATTTCCTCCTGAATGTGTTTTCTGCGAACGACGGTACTTGAGCACCAAATGTCTCTCACGAATCTTTAATACAACTTTGTGCGTATGGTGCGTAGGGTATGGAACAGATTCGTCAGTTCATGCACATCTTGATCCTTTTGTTGCCGTAGTGTGGTCCATTGGATGTATTTGTCCTGATAGCTCCCCACGGGGTAATATTGTTCCTTGATGCCATCTCGGAATGAATTCCAAGTGGGTGTGGCTGAGAACAGAGAGGGTTCCCCTTCGCCCTCTTGCTCACGGTAGGTTTCCCACCAGTCTTTGACATGGGGGGCGGCTTTGAGGAGTGAAAAAATAATCTTTTCTCGGTCAGAGAAGTCATGGACCAAGAAATACCCTACCAGCAAATTTAACCATCTGTCTACAGCGTCTGCATCTATTTTTCCTTCAAATATAGGAATGTCAAAGTTTACCTGTACCTTGAAGGGAGTGGCACCTACAGAGTGGCTGTTGGATGCAGATGCGCCATATGTGGGCAGTCGTTGAAGGATTTGAGCAAAGTTATCCATCATCGCGTTCCTTTGTTTCTCGAGGGCCTCCTCGAGCAGTATTTTGATAGGATCTCCTGCTCCTCGTCTTTCTTTTCTTCCGCCATGGGAGGTCGTCGGGGTTTGCGAGGCTGATCTTGCAAGGGTTCAACCAGATCGAGCCCTAACTCCTTATACCCTGACCGCGTTGGGGACATGCAAAAAAAAACAAAGAAAGAGCAGTCCCTCTCTGATACCACTGATCCGGATTTTATGCAGGAACGCAACAGAATAAACACATAACCATAAATACAGAGATGCAGCGGAAATAACACTTCATTTCATTAATATCAAATAACAGAAAGATGCTTACAGATATAATGGAAATAAAATAGCTAGGGTGCTGGTAGCGAATCTCTGAGAAGAGATGTGGTGGCTACAGACCTCTGAACTGTGTTACAATGAGGCTCGAGGGCCTATTTATTGTTGAGAAACAATGTAGAATTTGAAACGTCAAAAAACCTAACCGTAGGAGATGAGGCGCCAAAACTGTGGGCGCCCGTTTGGGTAAATTGGTGGTTCAACTTCCCGGGGGCATAACTTTGGCACCCGATCTCCATTTGACGCGCTCAATAGCTCGTTAGAAAGATCTATCCCAGGGACTACAGGCACAATGGGGTGTTTATCGGAAAATTAGCAAACTCATACCCGCGTCGTTTAGGGCCTCAAAACGGCTCCGGAAGTTCGGGACCCGAAAAACTGCTAAAAATAGTAAGTTTTGTTGCAACTTGAAAATTGAAAGAACTGAAGATGGGGGTTCAAATGGAATAGGTGGGTGGCCACCAATATCCACCTGGATCATTAAACCCCCAAAACGGCTCCGAGAGTGGAGGACCCGAAAACCTGCTAAAAATAGTAAGTTGTGCTGAATGTGAAAATCTGCAAGAATTGATGGTGCTGGTCCAAATGGAATAGGTGGGTGGCCACCGATACCCACCTGGATCATGGTTATAGCATTGTGATTGATGAATATGTGTTGGTTTCAGACTGTGTTGTGTATACACAACTATGTTGATGTTAGGATTGTGAAAATTATAGTTTCTGATGTGTTAGATTGTTTTCTAACTCGCTTTTAAGCTTGCAAATTCCATGGCTACTAGTCTTGGTAAGAGGTTGATTTCAACATGATGATGATAGTCTTGGTAAAACAATTTATTTACAATTTTTTGATAACATGGTTATACAACATTTTGATATGTATTATTGATTTTTGGAACATGTGGCTGACATGAAATTTAGATGTGTGAACAACTGCAGATCAACATGCTTGGTATTAGTAGGGCAAGGTAATAATTTACTTTGTTTATGTTGGTGGAACTAATAACTTAGTGTGCTTTTTACAGAACATAAGAAAACTCAGTTGCAGCAAGAAGAAAAAACATAACAGTGTTATCCATCATGAACAAGAGAGGGGAAACTCTATTGAAAGAGCATAGACCTTCAGGAGCTTGAAGGTTGAACAAAAGAGTTGCAAGGAATAAAATAAAAGACTCCTCAAGAAGAAAAAGGATCATGCAAGGTTGAGTACAATTTTGATACAAAACTTGCCATGTATACAAGGGTTATTGCAACGTGCTTCAAACCCCTGAGATGTGGAAAAATGTCATGCTGACAAGGCCAAAAATAAGCCTCATAATCCTGAAAATGAAAGCAAACAAATTTCATGTTGGCATTGTGGAGGAGGGTGACCGCCTCAAGCTCTCTAATATACTAATAAGTCCTTCTTCATCTATTTAGATGGATGTTGAAATTTTAAGGTTTCCATAAAACCTTGGAGAATACTTGGTTTTATTTCGTATATATATGTATATATGGTGGTGAAGGACACATTGAATACCAAGACTCATGGGATTGAGTTGTCATGGTTTATTGAATGTTTTTTATGTTTTCTAATTTATTATTGGCTTCATATATTCTTTGTTGTTTCAACTGTTGACATTGAGCATGACCATGATACCTTGTGTTTTTATTGTATGTTGTTGTTGTGATTTTTTATTGTTCTTTGTTTGATTTTTTATTGTTCTTTGTTTCTTCTTTCTTCTTGACATTTGTGTTTTGTTCTTGATTGGTTGTTGGAGGTGGAAAATAAAGGGAGCTCCGGAGAAGAGTTGAATAAAATCCAACGGGAATTGTAAGACCTTGAAGTAAACCATGTACATGAGGAAATGGCAATGGAAGGCAGAAGAAGATGATAAACCTATTAGGTGGACTGGATGGATCAATGAGAACAAGTGGACAACAATATGACAACCATGAGAATGACATAAAAAGGGATTTTTTCTAAAATTGAGACTGCATGGCTAACATGTACACATGAATTCTTTAGCTTGTGATGCAATGAAGGTACCATGATGTTTTTTGGTCTGAAAGACCATTGGTTAAAACCATCATAGTAGCAAGGTATTCAACTAATATGTGAAAATATGCTCACTTTGTGAATGGCATGAAAACGTAGCTCGTAATTTCCATGTTTAGGTAACACGAAAAGGCTATTTAATGGGTTCCATGTTGCATGGAACACTATTGGGTAAGTGGGAATGGATAGCCATTGTTGATAAGTATGTTATGATGATGCTCCTAAGAATTGTGATGAGCATGAGTGAAAATGAAAAAGGCTGAAAACTGATAGCGTATGAACAACATGGTTGAGGACATGCTAAGTTAAACAGATTGATGAATAATTCAACAACAAAAATATCAATGGATAACATTGGTAATGGAATCAAGGAAAAATATAAAATGGAAAGGAATTAGTTGAGAATTCCTTTAGCTAAGTTTGGAAACTATTGTTTCCAAATTGTACATGCTTTCATAGATATCAAGAGGTTCTCTAACCTCAATGCTATATGAATGAGTTATATTTCATGATCATGTTAACAATGAAATGAATGTATGTAATACCATTTTATTTGACACTTTATTATTGTAAATCATTATTGTGGAAGAATGATTGGTTAATACTCATGTAAATATGATGAATATATGAATGACATGTTTGGGATAACATAAAGAGTTTATCCAATGAGACCCCCTATAATATTAAGGATCCATTAAGCAAGTAGGAATTCTTGTTGTTAATTATTATGATGATCATGATGTTCCCACATTTATATTATGTTTATGACCAGGAAATGTTGGTTTTTGTATTAGTAGGTATACTGACTACTAACTGGAATCCTTGGTAGAAAGATGAGGCTTGTATGTCGTTGAGTGCTTGTCTTGGGGCTGAGAAACACTCAGTTCTTATAGTACAACTACTTCCACCTGCCTTGTTGGAGGTGTGATGCTATTGAGGACAAGTAGATTTCCCAGAATGGGGGTTTCCTAAGACTTAGAATACATTGATGATAACAGAGATATAGAGAGGGATTTAAATAAAGAACTAACTAAAGACCATGTGGAGCATAATATCCACCACTGAGTGTTATGACTTGGGGATGAGAAACCACTCTGAGGGCTAGAGTGAAGATGGAGTTAACTGAAGACTACATGGAGTAGAATAACCACCACTCAGTTTTATGCCTTGGGTATGAGAAAAATCTTGATATTGGTAAAGCTAGGAAGTTAGTTCGATCTGTGTAATTTTGTTTAACTCATGAGTATAGTTGGGACCTTGACTATAAGACTCCATGAGTAGTGTAGGGGAACTTGGCTATAAGACTCCATGCACTAGTCATTAAAGTGTGATACATGGGTACTAGGTTGTAAGCCTCTAATGAATTCCCCATGTAGGAAATCCATTGGATAGGTAGACTCCTTAGAATGGGGGTTTCCTGGGACTGGAAAGTTGAGTAACTGACAAGGGCCCATGCATGAAATCCTTGGGACAGGTGGAATGCTTGGATTGGTAGTACATAGGCCCGTAAATGTGACTAGCTAAATATGTCTATGACTCACTAGGAGGTGAGCATGAGGAAGCCAATTGGGAAATATACAAAAAGACTGCGTGGAGCAGTGTGAGCAGTGTGAGCATTACTAAGTGTTATCCTTGGGGTTTATAAAACACTTAGTGAATTAGAGTTGAATACAAAGTTAAATATGACATGTACCTATGCTGAGTGTTATCCATGGGGTTGAGAAACACTCAAATATTTGAGCTTGAAGACAAATTTAAAGATTGGATGTAGCTATGTTGAGTGCTAGCCTTGGGGATAAGAAACATTTAGATATTTGATCTTGAAGACAAATTTAAATATCACATGGAGTTATTTTGAGTGTTATCATTGGGGTTGAGAAACACTTATATATCTAAGATTGAAGACAAAGTTAAAGATCACATGTAGATATGATAAGTGCTAGCCTTGGGGTTGAGAAACACTCAGATAGTTGATCTTGAAGGCAAAGTTAAGGATCATATGGAGGTATGATGAGTGCTTTCCTTGGGGTTGAGAAACACTTAGATAATTGAGCTTAAATACAAAGTCAAAGAAGAAAAGAGGAGCCATAGATAAGTATCGATTATTAAATTTAACAAAATTTCTAATTGATACCACGATTTAATTTAGTGACTTTAAATTATGATCCAATATGATTTTTTTGTGGTCTTAATTGAATTAAAAGTGCAAGGTTAACCTCACAATTAAATCCATTAATAGAGGTATGCTTGAATTTTTTTGGGAATTTCCTACTAATGAATCTCATACCTATCGTATACCTATGATGTAGGAGGAATAGTTGAACTACTGAGCACAAGTGTATAAGGTTGACTAACCAAACAACAACAACTTGAAGATATCAGTGCACATCAACACATTGGAGATGAAGACTTTATGAATAGATTCATTATGGTAACACTAGAACCTAATGATTCCCACTAATTTCCATGAGGTATGCCATGAATGATGTGATTTTGTTAAGTTGGTAAGGTTCCTTGGTTATGAAGACATTTTTTGATGTGAGGAAGACTTATCGAGGGACGGATCGTCTGAGAGACTGGGAAGTAGAGAAGAGGATACCTAACTTGGAAGGTGAGTGAATGCACAAAAGAGGAACCATATCGCTAAGGGACTGAGGAAACAGAGAAGGGGATGCCATAATTTTAATATAAATTGGTTTTAAAGAGTCATGGGTGTGTTGATTGGGATAAGAGATACATTGGGTGTGTCCCAGAAAGAAATGAGTTGATAATTATCACTAAAGAAGCACTAATCGCAATGGAAAACATGGTTGGAAATTAGAGGTGGACAACACTCCAAAAATAAAAGTTATAAAGTAAAAACTTCCATTGAGAACACTCTTAACTAGTTACAGGCATTTGAAAAATGGCTAATTTAATGGGGTGTTATACCCATTGATTTGTTGGGTAAGCAACTGTGAATGTAAATGAAATTGTAAAAAGGAAGATCTTTCTATGTATAAAGCTTGTTTTTAAGTCTACGTTTGGATATAGAACACCTAGGATGGCGTTCCTCTAAGCGGGTAGGGATTGTGACATCCACTGTGATTAATCCCTGTTGTAAACATTATTATGAATTGTAAATTCATGTAAATAATGACGGAAATGTAATACAATGACTGGCTGAGGAGATGACACGTATTTAGAGTTTGATTGAAGAAGTTGTTGGGGGAAGTACTTGGGAAAATACTAAACTCAAAAGTGAATTTAAGAATCCATCTAGCTTCATGTAGAATTAAAAGGTAGGCAATTGGTACGGGAATTAAAATATGTATGGGGCTCATGCACATTAGGATAAGCCATGTTGTCCATGTTCCTTGTAAATCATGTTGGTGTAGTCAAAATGACAAGAACAAGTAGCTAGGATGGGGGTTGGCTCGTAGGCATTAAAAATGGAGCATTCACAATGTGGAATAGGGGTAGCGATGACATGGAAGGAGCCATAGTGGGGGTCGTGGGTGATGTGATATCATCACATAGTGCTACAAGAATTCCATGTGGCAGATTTATGCCAACATGGTGGGATTAAATTGGCCAAACATTGACTCAACATATCTTTCAATCCGGGTGTTGGATTTGGATAAGGTTTATATCACTAGAATGATATCAACGAGTTGGTAGCAATGGTGCATACCAAATTTAATTCTACTAATTTTTGGAGAAGAGGAAATTTTGTAACCCCATTTCCATAATGAGACCATGGAGGTCAGGTTAGATGAAAGTAACAACTCCCATTTAGCCTGGGTTATCTAAGGGGGTGGGAGGCAGTGTTACACCTACTATTTTGATTTAATTTTTATTGTTTGAAATTTTAATTCTTTATTTTTAAGAGAGAATTCATAAATTTCATAATGGTTTTCATTTTTACGGGTAGGTGTGTCATCCTAAATTAAGGGGGTTATGGAAGTATCCTAACATGCCCTCCCCCT
This sequence comes from Pinus albicaulis, assembly GCA_034641835.2. NCBI lineage: Eukaryota > Viridiplantae > Streptophyta > Pinopsida > Pinales > Pinaceae > Pinus > Pinus albicaulis. The sequence continues at coordinate 295,194,600 of CM076581.1, forward strand.
ATGAAATCATAATTTCCCACAAGATTGAATCTTAGTAAATTGTTGAAGAATTGCTACTTTTTCCCATGTGGAATATTTTGGTTGCATATCTCTCCCATGGATCAATACTTCCTTAATAGTGCATTAGCACAATTGGCGCTCTTTAGTATCCAATATTTCTCTATAGTATCCAATACTACTTCTAGTTAGATACAAATTGAACCTTCCTAATCAGGCTCTGGTAGGTTGGTTTGTACTTTTCAATTTTATACCACAACCTTCTTCAAACAAGACAGGTGAAATATTGCATGAATGTTGGAGTGGTTCGGAAGATCTGTAACGACCCCTCCTACATTTACCTTATTTTACAAGCTCCCGGGGCAAATGTGAGGTTGAGTGCTACTATGACATGACACGACCTAAAAGTTATAATGAAGGAAGTGTGGCCTACAAACTAAACACTTACTGACATCCCATATGGACTACAAATCACTCAAGAGTTGGAAAACCACCGTAGGTGATCAATCCCCGAGCTGGAACCCTTTTTCTCTGACCTGGCACCCCACCCACACACAAAATAATGCAAGAGTGTGGTTATAGACCTCCAACCACACACATAGGCCTACTTCCATGTATTTATGGCCTAAATTCCCCTGTTATGTGCCAACAATTCCAAGATCTACACAACCTTTTTAGGCTAGCCTCCAGACCATTGCCCAGAACTGCCTATAACTTTCCATAATCATGATTAAGATAATAGCAATGGTAAACATTCAAACTTGAACAAGATCTTGACCTAGACATGCTTAGTACACATTAGACATTTCTTCGAACATATGGTAAACATATAAGTTACAGGTCATGAATGCATATCTGATCATAAACCTATAAAATTCATCCGAGAATCACCAAGAAGGTATAATTCCCTCTCAAGTAGTTGCAACAACACTTGTTATCCTATGAATTCATCAACCATTCAAATACTTATCAAATCGTGAACAATATCCATAGATAGAGCACATCATAGAACATGCTTATAACCGACATATAATCAGAATGTCAACCATGAAAAAAAAGTTATAAAATCCACATAATAACAATTACAAGTGCTCATAGATTACAATAGGAAAATAACTCTTATCAACTTGTGCAAAAGCCAACCAAGTTAGGGACTTCCACGTATCACCAAACCATAGATTAGGCTGAACCAAATCTTTCTTTCAGACAATCACCCTCATGCCATATTCTAAGCATGAATGTGGGATATCCTGGGATAAACCAGGACATAATAAACCAAGGACTCTAGAGGTTAAACCACCTCCACCCTCAAGCTATTGTGATCTCACCCAAACTGGTCCCCCGATCACAAAACCAAACCGAGCTTGGATGCCTCAAAATTTCTTCACCATACCTTGACAAATTTTCCTCTTTCCACCCATATGTCGAGGGCTTCCCAAAGAAAACCATCTCCCACCCCAACCCTTGGGAATTTTCCTGAGACCACCTCAGGTAGTTCCAAATCCTTCTGAAAATCTAAAGCTCAACCAAGAATGAATCCCATCACAACATGGCTATCTAGGAAATGGAAAGGTAAGTTTGAAACCATTATTAAACCATGAAAAACCCATGCCAATGACAACAAGTGAACCAAATAAACAAATTCATGTACCATGAATTCACACCTCAGATAGGAAATCACACATGCAACATGTTACCTGCAAAATGCTCCTGTTGAATTTGTTGATCCAACCTTCTCCTTGTTTTCCTTTGCTTTCCTTTTCTTGTCCTCTTTCTTCCTTTTATTGCTTGTTCTCTTTTATTTACTACACCTGCTCCAAATATGGTCAAAAGACGTGAATTGATTCTCTGATGCCTTTTTATTATTGATGTCTCCTTTTTCTTCATTTCCCTTCATTTTTCCTCTAATTTCCCTTGCATGAAAATTTATGTCTCTTCACCTTCATTTTCTCTTATTTTCCTTATTTCTCATAATTAAATGCCAATTATTTCCTCTTTGAATTTTCCAATTCCTTTTCCATAAATAAACCGCAAGAGATGCCCACTATAGTTTTCACCCACCATTCAGCTTGGAATACGTGTCCCATGACATTGGTCTTATTTTTCCTTTATTATCCTTTGTTACATGAAAATTTAACCTATAGTTGTTACAAAACCCTCCCCTTAAGGGGAACACCCTCCTCAGTGTTCTATTACACCTATAACCAAAAAACCGTTGAAATAAAACATACTGCCTATGGAGCTTTATAACATAGCTCATTGGAGTATTTACAATGACAATTATTGAAAAACATAAAAATAATATCGTTTACTAGAGCTTTATAACACAACTCATGCAGTATTTACAATGATATACACTTACATATACTAATACACATTTTCTTCAACCAGCAAATAAACATATTTTCCATGGATCTTTATAAATCCAACTTGATATAATATTCACAATAATATACACATACATACATATGCACATTTTCTTTAACTAGAAAATAAAGGGATACAATACCTACGTCAGCAACAAGGGAATCTAGAGGCTCACACCTCCACCCTCAAAGTAATACCAGGAATCACCTCCTTCCAAAGAAGTCCAGAATCCACTACCAAATTCAAACCTGCATCCAGTTTCCAATGCTACGATCCTTATGCTACATGTTCCCTCATTGAATAGTTATCGGCTCATTTTTCCAGGGCACACTCCCTATGTGCTTCTAATTCCATATGGAAATGTTGGTGACCAAAGCCAATTCATTCCCTGGAATTCCCTTCTCTGCTACACAGTCCCTCGAGAATCTGGCCACCCCATTCCATGCATACACTCACCTTCCAAGTTCCTTGACATCCCCTTCTCTGCTACACAGTCCCTCGGGCGATCCATCCCTTGGCAAGGTTTCCTTGTATCGGAAGGTCCAAATACCAAGGAATATCCTTGATTCAAAACCATCATATTGGTCATAGCATGCTCATGGAAATAAATGGACAATATTGGGTACCAGTGTCTTATAATGGCCCTACTTCGGAATGCTTTACCAACATACTACTACCTATTCCAATTCCTTTTGTTATTGCTGCTAATTCTTGTAGCCAATGTCATCCACCCAAACGAGGAATTTCCCTGCTTTCCTATAAGAAGCACATAATTTCCATTCGACTAAAAAGGAATTTAAATGAATTTAAATCATACTTCATTGATGGCTCGTCAATAAGGTACACCTACAACTCTATTTACTTCCTATCACAACAATTCAAATTAGCTTTGATCAAATAATCATATATAAACATATCACACCGCTTAGCTCAAAATGCAACCATCATAATCAGAATCATAAACTATATGCATAGTAAAATATTGAAATAAAATATTGATACTTATCTTTCAAATGGTATATTTTTTTCTTATGCCTTTGTTCTTTGTCCTTTCCATACACATACTAAATCATTTTCCAAACCTAGTAAGCACCCAATGCCTTCCCTTCTCTTCAATCACGTACACACACTAGATCAGTTTTAAAACCCTCACTTCTTCCTTTTTTCTTTGTCCTTTCCATACATAGACTAAATCGTTTTCCAAACCTGGTAAGCACCGAGTTCCTTCTCTTCTCTTCAATCACGTACACACATTAGATCAGTTTCTAAACCCAACAAGCACCCGATGCCTTCTCTTATCTTCTATTTAAAAAACAAGGGAATCCTGAGACTATACCAAATCCTCCCTCAATATCAGAAATAAGGACATCCCGAGACTAAACCACCTCTACACTCAATATCAGGAGCTAGGGAATCCATAGACTAAATTGCCTCTACCCTCAATATCAGCAACAAGGGCATCCAGAGACTAAGATTCCTCTACCATCAATATTAAAAACAAGGGCATCCAGAGACTAAACCCCCTCAACCCTCAATATCAGTAATAAGGGAATCCAGAGACTAAACCACCTCTACCATCAATATCAGTAATAAGGGCATCCATAGACTAAACCGCCTCAACCCTCAATATCAACAACAAGGGCCCACATAGTCCCATACCTTCCTATCCCATCACATTTTAAAACACATACACATACATATTGTACACCACAACACATACACCTACACCCAGTGTACAATCACAACACATGTATGTACACACAGTACAATACAATGAATACAAATGTCACGATACAACAACTACATAGTACCACATGTACACAACACAACATTTACGACATATAAACAACAACAATACTGCACATCTAGAGACCACACCGTCTCTACCAAGAAACCTTGCCTCTAGTTTATTCCCCACACCTTACTACATACATCCACAACCCAAGTCTCATGTCTATGGATCTTTCCACTATCCATGATTGTCCCACCATGCCACAGATCATATTGCTTCCATTTTTTTGATGTATATTTTAGAATCACCTTTCCATAACAAAAACACATGCATAGGTATAAGCACATAATATCAAAATCATATCTAGATGATACTAACCTTAAGGTTCTTCCATGGCTACCCTACCAACTTGATTCGTCATAAACCAAGAGCATTTTCATGCCATTCACCTGCATAAAACAATCATTTTTCCACAAGAATAATCCTTGGCGACCATGTCAAAAAATGGCATACATACATACATAAATACACACTGATCTGGTATGATATTTAATGTTGTTCTGGATTTCATTTGGAAAAAAAAAAAAAAAAAAACATTTATTTGCATTGGTTCACTTATCCTTCAGGAGTTTGTTTAAGAGCATGTGATTGATAAACAATGTACTTATTGAAATTATGAATTTGGAATAAGCTTAAAAAGCATAATTTTAAATGACAGAAAAGAAGCAATAGTCAACACAGCGAGCACATATAACAAAGCTTAACAAAGAGAATTTTTTATAAAGGAGTTCACCCCTCCAGGGCTACATCTCCTTGGTCCAGCTTCATAGTGTGACCTTTGTATTAGCTTTAAGTGTGCTCAAATTGCTGTTACAAGCTTTAGAACCTCTTGGAACATGTTCCAATGAGTTTAAAACATCATAATCGCCCAAAAATGACTATTATGCAACGTTGGACTCTTGGTCTCTATGACCCCAGGCCACCTAGTGTACACAGCCCTTAAAAATATTCAAGTGCTAAACACCTGTGATGACCTTTTGCCCTCTTTATTTTACTTCATTGAGTTCCTTGTATTCTTCTCATGGCTGTTTCTGCATATCTGACACGTCCAGAAAATTATTCGGTTATTCCGTCCTTTACTAATTTCTCCTCCAAAACTAGAGAAAACAACGATGATTTCTGTTTAGCATTCCCTCCAAGTTTAGTGCTGCCTCCCATTCTCAAAATAACCAAATGTCAAATTAATTAATGCTAAACATAATTCGGAGAAAATAATCTTACATTAATGATGTTTAAATTATTAGCCATTAGTACTAATGTTGTGTGAACTTAACTGTCACATTAAACTTAGTGCTAGCACTTATAAATTCCAAACTTGATTTAGTTTGTCATAGATCTTGAAATAAATTGTAGGACACATGGAGGACAATAGAAGGGGTTGGCCCCCTCCAACCCCCAAATGGTCAATAATTAGACTTCAAATGGATTTGGAAGTCATAAGGGGTAAGAACTACCCGGTGGATGAGACAGTATGGCAGTTGGTTTACAAGCAGGCAGTCAGGGGTTCGAGCCCTGACTCCACCATAAATTTTTGTGCCAACTTATAAAGAAATCCGCCCACTAGACTTGTCAGCTCGGCCACATTTAACTCTGCTTCAAATTTAGGTAGAGGCTCCTCCATACTTAGTCAAGGCCACCGAAATGTGATTTGAAAACATTAATATATATATAAAATAACACCACCAAACCTTAGTCTGACCACCGATGTCATCACATAATTCGACCATTAGACCAAGGTCCAGTCCATAAAATTTGACCCCATAAATTAGGAGGTGGCCCACCAGAGAGGACATGTGGCACCCTCTGGTTTGGTTTCACTCCAATCCTAAAAAAAATCAAATTCCAACTTAGGAATAATTGGAGGTCATTGGGCCATTTTTCTCTTCACTTAACCCATATGGTGAATCTGAAGATGACACTTGTCATAGTGTCATTTGGTGCAATCTGGAGAATATTCCTACAATAATGACTATACCTGCCACATCAGCATTGTACCTGTTCTGCTCATTTTTTGCTTGTTTTGGAAAACGAACAGTAGGTGATAACTCAGTCATACAAACTCAGATTTTGATGAAACAAGTTGCACCAGAATCCTGGCAACAAACTCTATCCGGTCGTTCAAGTTTGAAGAAATTTCGAGCACTTTCAATTTTTAGCTAAAACTTGAGCTATAGATCATTCCTTCCCACTAGAAGCCTTTTGGACCCCAAAAGATATTATCAATTGTTCAACAAGTGAGGGTACAACTCCCTCACTTTTCCAATCTCCAACCATTTTTCCTTTGAAGGATTTTGACCTTTGTGTCCAACTCTAAGGTATTAAACATTCCCTCTTCTTGAAGTTCTGATTCTTCTGTCAAGTATGAGATCTTGTTGAATTTCATCAAGATATTCTAGCGAGAAATCATCTATTGATGGCAGCTTAACATGATCTCCTTGATCATCAATCAAAGGAGACTCAAACAATATCAAATTATCAACATTAATAACAGAATAAATTTTCATATAAGGAGGAAAATCTAGCTTGAATGAATCTGTACCAATCTTTTATAGAATTTTAAATGGACCATAACAAATTGGTTTGAGCTTTTTACCTTCCCCTTGCAATATTTCTTTGCTTATGTACAACCAAACTTCATCTCCAACTTGGAATTTGTGATCAACCCGATGTTTTTCATGCCTTTCCTTGTAGCTTCTTTGACTCTTCTCAAGTTTCTCTTACACTGTGTGATGTACCAACTGAATTTGCTCAATGAACTTTCTTGCTTTATCTATGTCACTATGTCCAAGTATAGCAACATATTTCTCAAAGATAAAGTCCAATGGTGATCTTGGAAAGTAGCCAAAACATGCCTCAAATGGCAATGTATTTGTGGAAGAATGTTTTACCCAGTTGTATGCATGCTATATATAGTGTAATTGTTCGCCCCACAACTTCGGATGCTTGCTGCAATAACCTCTTAGAAGATGAATAAAATTATTATTTACCACCTCTTTTTGACCATCTATTTGTGGATGAAATGTTGTACTCTTCTTCAAATTTGTATCCATCATGTCCCATAATTTTGACCAAAAATTCCCAATAAATCAAGAATCTCGATCACTCACAATAGAAGTAGGAAGACCAAAATGGATCCATACATTTTGAAAGAAAATATTAACAGTTTGTTCAGTTGTAATAGTTTTCTTACATCCCATCAAAATGCACATTTTTTTGAATCTATCTACCACAACATACAAATAATCATGACCTAGGAATGCCTCCTACAAAATCCATTGAGATGCTCTCCCAAGAATGAGAAGGAACTGGAAGTGGTGTGTAAAAACAAAGCTTCTTATTGCTAGGCTTACTTTTTGCACATAAAGAACATCCTCTAATAAAACGAGAAACACTTTCATTCATGCGTGGCAAATAACAATACATTTATAGATGCGCTATTGTCTTGCCTACACCGAAATGTCCTGCAATAAATGATGTGTGTGCCTCCCTTATGATACTATTTCTTTCTCCCTATGGTATACATAACTTTCTCAAGTGATACAAAAATTGTCATGCACATGATAATCTAACTCTTCACTTTGGTTTCCCTTACTCAAGTTCTCATACACATCTTGAAAATCACTATCATTCACGTACTGTTCAATGTAACTTTCATGCATAATATAATTGTGCTTGAGAATAATAGTTGAATTTAAAATATGCCTAGAGAGAATATCAGTTATCTTATTGTAGATTCCTTTCTTGTACCTAATAACCAAGTGAAATTTTTGTAGAAAACCCATCCACCTGAAATGTCTTGATTGTTGCAATTTAGACTGTGATTGTAAATACTACAATGGTTGATGGTCGGTATGGATAATGGTCTCTTTTCCCATCAAGTAATGCTTCCATTTCTTTACACTTTTTACCAATCCATATAACTCTTTATCATATGTAGGATATTTATTCACGGCTCCAATAAAAGTTTTGGAATGAAATGAGATAGGCTTACCATGTTGCATGAGCACTGCTCCCATAGAATAATCACTTGCATCCATTTGGATCTCAAATGGTTGTCTTAGATCTGGAATTGATAGTACCGGTGCCGAAGTTATATTTTTCTTTAAAGAATCAAATGCTTTCTGTTGCAAATATCCCCAATGGAAGAATTTATTTATGCTTTTCAATGCATGTAACGGTGCTGCAATGGAAGAAAAAATAGCAATAAATTTCCTCCAATACTGTGCTGCCCCTAAAAAGCTTCTTACCTCAGTAACTGGATTGGGCTTGGGCCAATTCAAAATGACCTCAACTTTGGAAGGATCAATATTCAATTCACCTCCTCCAACTATGTGTCCCAAATATACCAGTGAAGTCTTACCAAATTAGCACTTTGACATCTTAAGAAACAATTTCTCTTTTCTCAAAACATCAAGTACTTTGTTCACATGCATGACATGTTCTTCTCTTGATTCGCTGAATATGAGTATGTCATCTAAGTAAACAATGACAAAGTCATCTAGAAATGGTCTAAGTACATCATTCATCACTCTCATAAAAGTAGCTGGTGCATTTTTTAAGCCAAATGGCATAACTAACCACTCATTCAATCCTTGTCTAGTCTTGAAAGAAGTTTTCTAAATGTCTTCTTCAGCTATCCCAACTTGATGACAACCACTTCTCAAATCTAACATAATGAAATACTTTGCATGCTTTAACTGGTAAATAAAATCATCAATGCGTGGAAGTGGGTAGCAATTCTTTACCGTGATTTTGTTCAGTGCACGGAAATCGATACACATGCGCAAAATCATGTCCTTCTTTGGAACCAAAACTATTGGAGAACCACATGGCGAAGTAGATGGGCGTATGATACCTTTATTGAAAAACTCTTGGATTTGCTTCTTTATTTCCAAATTTTCCATGATTGACATGTGATACATACCAATATTCAGAAGTGGAACATCCTGTTGCAGCTAAATCTCATGCTGAATTCCCCTCTTGGGTGGCAACCCTTTTGGTTCTTGAAACATCTCGCCATGTTGACTTACCACATCAAACAAATTAGATTTCAATTTGTCATCACATCCTTCAAAATATTCATAGTTAACATCTACATTTTTCTTGATCATGAGAAGCACAAAATTTTTACTTTTATTTACTAGCCTCTTCATTTTCCCTGCATTAACTAAAGAGATATTCAATTTCTTATGATGAGCGCTCACATTATACTCCACTCCATCTTTGATCAAATGATATTTGTTCTCATGACGGTAGAATACCACTTTCCTGTCATACAAATATGGACTACCCAAGATAATCACTACAATATCAAATGGTACAACATCTAGCTCAACTTCATCAACAAAGTTTGCAATAATAGAAAATCTAAAAAATACATTTCCGTGTCACCTGTAAATTTGCATTCTTGACTATCCAACGCAAAGGGTATGGCTTATGATGAGGTACAGTTTCAAGGTTCAGTTTTTTAACTACTTCTTCTGAAATCAAGTTTTCTTGTGACCCTTTATCAAATAAGGCATCAATATTTGTATCATTAGTAATTACTCTAACATGGAATAATTATATCCTTGTGTCTTAATTTCAAGTGTTATTGTGATTTTTTGAGGTACTAGAACTTGCAATTGCTTCCTTTCCTTTGTTAACTATGACAACTATCTTGGTTTCATCTCCTGAATCAGATCCAAGATCTTTTTGTGTGGTGGCAGTCGTCTTTTGTTTCCCTTTGTTATTTGGTTTCTTTGGTCTTAGTTCAGGATGTAGTTTCCAATAGTGAGCTTCATCGTGCCCCTCTTTGGAACATTGTTTACATGTTATTTTCTCCCCTTCTTGCTTCACACTTTCATTCTTCTTTCCCTTCCATTCTCCACCTTTCTCTTTTCCCTTACCCTTGAATGGATTCTTCTTACTACCCTCTTCAGAAATGTTTTTACGCATTTTTTCAAGATGTGTAGCTTGCACACATACTTCATCTAAGTTATTTGGTTTAAACATGAGAATAGTGTGTTTTAAGTAGGAATGTAGAACTCATATATACTTCAAGAGTGTATCTTGTGATTTTAAGTCTACTCCAAGTAATAAATCCCTTTTCCTAAACTCTTGTGTATACTCTTGGACACTTTGACCTTGAAGCTTTCTAAATTTTTGCCAACTCATTATTGCTTTCTTCATATTGGCTAATGGATAGAAGTGTCTTTTAATGGAAGAAATTAATTTGACCCAAGAAATGGAAATCTTACCATGGATGCGCATTTCCTCTTGTGTCTTTGCCTCCCACCAAACTAATGTCGATCCTTCTATCCTCAAAGAAGCCAATTGGATTTTAATATCGTCTTCTTGTAGATTTTGAATTCTACAGTAAACTTATAATTGACGAATCCAATAATCTAGTTTTTCAGCATTAACTTCTCCATTATGTGTAGGAAGTTCAAATTTGATGTCCAACTTGAGTAATGGAGTCTTACCTTTTGAGATCTTGGAATGAGTATGGGTATGAGTTTTTGTAGTGGATTTGGAAGATGAAGATGATGATGAGGATGATAATGATGGTGGTGGTGGAGAAGGAGGTGGTTTTCCACTGCTAGCTTTTGAGCTTCTCTCTTCCTCCTTTTTACTGTTTGAAGTTTCTTCTCTATGAGGGTGTTTTGAACCTTCTCCAGATTCCTTTGCCATAAAAGATTCATACATAATTTTCACCATCCTTTGCATTTCTTTGAAATCCTTCTTGACATCCTCTTCTTCAGAATGTTCATGAGCTCCTTCATGGCCTAACATTTTGGCTATATATTCAAGCTCTATCTCTGCAACTTGTATCTCTTCAACCACTTCAACCTCTTGTGCAATTAATTCCTCTTGTGCCTCAAGTGTTGCCTTGAGTGGTCCTTTGGGTAAGGAGGATGCTTTCTTAGCCTTCTTCCTTCTTGTCCTAACTTCTGGACTAGCTATCAGTAGCTTCCCTTCTCCTCTCTGCAATCTCAATCTTGTAAGCATCAGTAAATTTGCACTATTAAAAACTCTTCAAGTAAAACAAGCAAGAAACCTTGTGCTTTGATACCAACTTGATCTGAAATTACTTGCTAATTAATGTTGTGCTAGTTTCATTTCATATATAAACATTTCTTTGAATTGTTTTACTTATCCTTCATGAGTTTGTTTAAGAGCATGTGATTGGAAAACAATGTACTTAGTGAAATTATGAATTTGTAATAATCTTAAAAAGCATAATTTTAAATGATAGAAAGGAAGCAATAGTAAACACAGCAAGCACATATAACAGAGCTAAACATAGAGATTTTTTTATAAAGGAGTTCACCCCGCCTGGGCTACATCTCATTGGTCCAGCTTCATAGTGTGACCTTTGTATTAGCTTCAAGTGTTCTCAAATTGTTTTTACAAGCTTCAAAACCTCTTGGAACATATTCCAATGATTTTAAAACATAAAAATATCCAAAAAATGACTATTTGTTTGCTGAATTTGGACTTTGGATGCTCTGGCAATGACCCCAACACCTAGTGGCCCTCGCCTTCAAAAATATTCAAATGCACTAAAAAAACCTGTAGATGACCTTTTCTACCTCTGCAACCTACTTCATTGAGTTCCCAGCATGCCAATTAGCTTATAATGACTCTTTCTGAGCTCATTTTGGTCGAAAATTGAGTGAGTTATGACCAAAACCAACTTTGCCCCAATTTCTCCTCCAGAACTGGAGAAACTACCAGTTAGTTTTCTAAATTTGGCATTCCCACCAAGTTTGGAGTTGCCTCTGAATTCTCCGCCAGCTTAAATTTCGGATTAATTAATGTTGAGCAGGATTATGGCGGATAAGCTTGTATTAATTTTTAGGCATGTATTAAGCGCTAATGTTGGATTAACTTAACTAATTTAAACTTAATTAACCTGCACTTATAAATTCCCGCCAGTTTAGTTTGTCATAGCTCCCAGTTCAGCGGTCACGGCCACATGGGGAGGGGTTGGCCCGAGGGGCTGGCCCCCTCCAACCCCCAAACGGTAAATAGTTAGACTTCAAATGGATGCGTAAGTCATAAGGGGTAGTAACTACCCGGTGGATGAAACGGTATGGCGATCGGTTTGGAGGCCGGCAGTCAGGGGTTCGAGCCCCAACTTCACCATAAATTTTTGTGCCAACTCATAAAGAAATCCACCTGCCAAATTTTTCGACTCGGCCACATTTAACTCTGCTCCAGATTTAGGTAGAGGCTCCTCCATACTTAGTCAAGGCCGCCGAAATGTGATTTGAAAACACACACACACACACACACACACACACATATATATATATATTATAATGCCACAAAACCTTATTCTGACCACTGATGTCATCACATAATTCGACCATTACACCAAGGTCCAGTCCATAAAATTCGACCGCATAAATTAGGAGGTGGCTCAACAGAGAGGACATGTGGCGCCCTCTTGTTGGGTTTCACTCCAATCCTAAAAAAAAAAAAAGCAAATTCCAAATTAGGAAGAATTAGAGGTCATTGGGCCATTTTTCTCTTCACTTAACCCATCTGAAAAATCTGAAGACAACACTTGTCACAGTGTCACTGGCTGCAATCTGGATAATATTCCTGCAATGTTGATTGTACCTGCCACACCAGCATTGTACCTATTCTGCTCATTTTTTGCATGTTTTGTAAAACAAACAGCAGATGATAACTCAATCATACGAACTCGGATTTTGATGAAACGAGTTGTGACAGAAACCTGGCGACGAACTCTATCCAGTCGTTTAGGTTTGAATCAATTTCAAGCACTTTCAATTTTTAGCTAAAACTTGAGCTTTAGATCATTCACACACACACACATATAATCACGATCACAAAATAATTACCAGTGTTGATAATTTCAAGGTTAAGAGAACCTACTTTATCCTTGCAATGAATTCACAACATTGAGAACAACAATTCCCAACATATCCAAGGTATCTAATACCTCAATCCCATTTACCATACCTTTCTTATTACCTTTCTCCTGAATTTCTTTCCACTATCCATTTACCCCAATGGAACCAACCATTCTAGTTGGTTTTCATATTCTTACCTTCAGTTGTCCTTATACATGTATTGGGCTTCATTCAGGTCTTACATTATCTGTTGGGTTTCATTTAGCCCTTCTTGAGCTCCATTAACTTCCTCTTTTGTTATGCAACCAACTCACAAAATATAATAAAAGATAGATCAACGACTTAGAAGTTAGCCTCTTCGAGGGGGAAACCTCCTTTACATTACATAAATGAAAAAATATTGGATTCTTCAAATGAAAAAAACCTACTTTCTATATATAGGAGTCTAAGGGTTCCAAATATAATCAAAGCCTACAAAATAATAATAATGTAAGGGCACAACAATAACAATAGTGGGCTTCTATGTGGCACAATAATAACATTATGGGGACTACATGGGCACACCAATAACAACAAGGGGGCTACACTAATATTGTAGGGATGACATAACATCTTTCCCCCAACCAATTCTCAAGATCCTCAAAACATAAAATGCAAGAACAAAAGGAAGATAAATAAAAGAAGGAAACCCAAACAACAATACAACACCACAAACAAAGTGGCATGGCCATGTACCTGACACAATCAAAACCAAAAATAAAGAAAAAAAATTCATAAAAGACCAAAAGCACAAAACTCTCAACAGATACCATGACTACACCCCCATGGTTCCCAGAGCTTCCAAAGGAAATATCAACTCGAGCCTTCTTTAGGATTTCATGGCAGTTGTTGGTGTTAAGATATGAATGATATGATTCACCCTTTTCCCACATTAAATGTAAATTCAAGATTCGTTTGTTTATTGAAATTCTAACATGAAATATATATGCAGGCAACGATTACACAACTTCTCCCCCCCAACTAGACCTATTGCATGTCCTCATGCAGCTCGTCGCCTGGGAAGGTCTGGGTTTGAACTACTATGACTGGCATGGAGTTGTGCAAGATCATACCCCTTAGCCATGTCTGTCTGAGGAAGCTTGAATGCCCCTATCTTGGAAACTTTCTTCCACCAATCATCATCAACCACATAGTCTGGCACGTATTATTCAACTGGCAACCAAATAAGAGGAAATTGAATCTCAACCCCATCAACCAGGTCTCACGTTGTTGTAGGAATGCAATATACCATAGCACACCTTCTAGGGCCTGAACAAAGTTAGGATCCCCAAAAGGTTCCTGAACCCTGACTGTTGATGATGATTCCATTTACCTTTTCTAACAACCGTCCTGGGCTTCATCTTGACAAGTATAGATTTTTTTTGTACACAAGTCTGTACACCATTTCTACGTTGTCATCATATTCCCTATTTTTCCTTTAAGCTTCAAAAATGTGTTGCGTTTGTTGAAAATGTTGACAACCTGAAAGTGTTCCATCCTAATCATGAGTGGTTGACTTGCTTTATTTTCCTCAAAAGTATCAAAATATTTATTCCATTTCACCTTATTGATAGTAAAAGAATTAAAGTCCCTCAATTGTATGTCTCCTACATAAGGTACCAGGCTGAAGATCTGATCATCCTTCAGAAGATAATCATGCATGTACAACTGACACATCAAATGTTGATTCAGAATGTTATGGCCTCTTAAAATCCTTAAAAACTAAATGGTTTCACCCATTTCATGACTGATTTCTTGGAGAATACTCTCTAGATAGAAAAAATAATTATTGTTCATGGAGGAACAAAGCATAAGAGTTAGCAGGAGGTCGGCATGACATTCCCTATTGCGGCAAGGTAAGCATATGTTCCTTGTCATCCTTTAGTAGTTGTATCTACTCTTCCAACTCCTTAATCTTATTTTTTTGTTTCCCTTGTTTATGCTTCTCCTTCTCTATTTGAGTCATATAATCAACTATCTCTCTAGAAGCCTGCTCCCTAGTTCCACTTATCCCCTCCTGGTGAGCTTCCAAAGAAATGGACCCATGCTGGAGGTGAGATGCAGTAGTTCGCCACTTCTGGATTTTAGTTGTCAGCAAGAATTCTCGTGACTCGAACAAATATGTAAAAGGGTCAGTTTGTACAGCTACTGAGTTAGAAGGCCTATCCTCAGTCTGTACAATTGTTGTGACATTTTCAACCTCAGGATTCACAATGGCCTGATTGGCATTCTTCTTATACTTTCTTACCCGCCTTCGTAAATGAATAACTCATTTCCTCAACTTATCATTCCCCATTTTCAACTGCATATTTTCTCTAAATTGAAACTGGTATATATCCTGGAGAGGAACCCTTCTTTTTGTACACTACTCAATGAATTCTTGTTTAACAATTAATTCCTCTATAGTTTTCCTGATCAGTGGAAAATTGGCTTCAATAAATTCATCCATCGGCTCATGTTTAACTCTAATTTCTTTTGTATGTTTCATAATTTGAGAATCATCCTCAACATCTTCATTCATAGGTTTTGTAACTTCAACATTCTTCTTGGATGGCTCCTGTGGAGAATGTTCTTTGGAATTTTCTTCACTCGGCTCAGGGGTTGGTTTCGACCCTTGTAGGTCAGTATCAGCAGCAACATTTCCCTCAAGTGGTTCGGTAGTCAATTCTTCAACCATATCTTCGGTTGACGATGATTCTTTTATAGCAGTGTCGAAAATGGAACTCAAGATTGACCCTACAAATTTCAATATTATGGGAGAGACCTTCTCCTTCACCTAATGTCTATGGGAACAATCTTTTCTCACCCCTTTCAGCAGGAAAACAAGGAATGGAACCTGAGGTATATCCTCCCCAATTTACATCATTTCGACATTTGCTTCTTTCATTTTTTCAATTCCACTTTTCCCCCCTTTATATACTAGTTGTTTTGAAACTTTATCTCCCCTTTCTTCCTGTATTTCTTCCACTTTCCCTCTTACTTCCTATGTTCGTTCGATAGCCACTGCTGGTTCTTGTGGGGCATCAGTAGCTTCGAAACTTATCTGTTCCACTAGTTCTTCCATCATTTTAGCAGGGGACGTTAATTCTTGTGTGAAAACGTATCTTGCCTCTTCCTCTAATTCCAGTGATCCAACCCTTGCTATTTCCATTACCTCTATCTCCAAGTTGTCGGTTGACGCTGGTTCTTATGGAGAACTTTCCACTAGGACCTCCACCTCTATATGTTTCATTTCTAAGTCTTCCAATTCCACAGCAGATGGCGTTGGTTCTTGTGTGGCAGTGTCTTTTGTAACTTCTTCTTATGTATGTTCCGCAGCCAATTCCCTTGATTCCATAGTGGTTGATGCTAGTATGGAAGCGTCACCTATGGCCCCTTCTTCTTCTTCTGCTTCTCCTTGTTCTAATGATATAATGGCCACAATTTCTTCTTCTGCTAGCTCGGTATATTGAGGCTAAGCCACAACATTCATGACAAGGCATGCACTACCAGCAACTTCACAAGCCCATGGTTTGTAAAGACTGTTAATGTGTTTCATGATCGATGAGCTACTGACCCATTAATTGAATATTATTCCATAGGAAAAATGGTGTATCCATAGAATGTACATGACGAAACCATAAACATGCAAGAAGTTTGAAATGGTATTTAAACAAGATAGAAGGCCGACCTTCACAGGTGATGTAGCACATGACAAAATATGCCACTACGAGCCATGGGTGAGGCAAATATTTATGGTTGTGACCTCTTCCTTTCTGAGCCATTGTCTCCCCTACTTGTAGAAACAATTCCGGGAATTTTGGCAAAGGTGATCTTCGAGAGAACCATTTATGCCCCCTCTGTGGCAATCCACTAACAGTTGCAATGAATTTCTCTATAGTAGGAATGTCCATTCCACGAACCCTAAAGTAATTTCTATCCAAATTTATCATGAACTCAACTGTGATAGACTCATAAAATCCCTGCAACCTCTCAAAGTAAGTATGCCACCATGCTTCTTGAAAAATCTACTAAACTTCCAGATTACTCTGGACCTTAATTGTGTCTTCGGGATCATGCCTCGCAACTTGTCCACCCATCATGGCAAAGGCTTTGTAACTACACTTGGAGTAACAGCAAGACTGTTGGGGAGAATACTAGCCAGTAGGCTACAATAACAGGGAAATTAAGGTGGCAAGGAATGCAGTAGTGGGGATTTTTGGACAAATGATATGGGAAAGATCATAATAATTATAGCAATCATCCTGATGCATCGGAAACAGATTGTGATTATTACTATCATACTTCGCATTAAATCTAATGCATGTGAGTGATTGTATAGGGTATGGTGGAAATGATTATGTAAGTATACAGATCCATAATGGATGATAATAATTATTGAAATCACCCCGATGCATTGGGAATAGATTGTGATTAGTACTATCGTACTTCGCATTAAATCTAATGCATGTGAGTGATTGTGCATGGCATGGTGGAAATCCGAACAATGGCGTAGGATGATTGTGGGGGTATACAGATCGACGTAAATTTTAAAGGTAATAAGGATCAACATTTAATAAAATGGATTTTAATCATTACCTACCCCCAACTAAAGGTATTGATTGTCCGCAGTCAAATCAGGTCATGTCATAGGTGAAATATTAATTAACTCCACAAATTTTATTGAGAACATACCTGGTGACTTACCTCGATGGAGTAACATCCTCGAAGGAGTAACTGCATCATAGGAGTAGCAACAATGGATACTTAGAAAAATATCACCACGGAGTAGCAGCACTGAAGGAGTAACAACATCAGAGGAGTAACAGCATCGGGGTACTTAGAAATATATCGCCATGGAGTATCAACACCAGAGCAGTAACAATACCAGGATACTTAGGAAAATATCACGGTGGAGTAACAGCACCGGGATACTTAGATGAAATCAGCCTCCGCAGAATATGAAAACCAGCGGAGTACTTTCAAACAAAACAATACAGTAGTAACAATATTGTATTTAATATATATATGTATATATATATATATATATATATATAATTTATTTTTATTTTTATTTTATTTATTTTTAATCAAGGGATGCAAAGGAGGAATTCTCTACACTGACAACTTTCAAACCAGATTTATCAGAGAGATTTTTGATGAAGGCATCTTTAGAAGTTGGGTGGATCATAATTAACATGATGGAAAAGATAAACAATCAATCTCGAGTCAGAAACTTGACCTAAACTACCTAATCCATAACATACATTTTGTCAAACATATGGAAAACATGTAAGCTACAGTTCATGAATGCATATATGATCATAAATTGATAGTATTCATATAATAATAACTAAGAAGGCTCTATACCCTCTCTAACCAGTTGTAATATAACTTGTTCATCCATGCATTCATCAACCGTTCATATATTCATCAAAACATGTCAAGAGCCATAGATAATATACATCATATAACCAGCATAGAAACCATGGCAACTCAGCCATAACATCACCATCATAATCACTACAAATGCTCATAGATAACAACAGGATAATGTATCGTATTAAAATATGATAATACCAACCAAATCAGGGACTTCCATGTACCACCCAACCATAGATTGGGTTGAACCAAATCTCTCTTTCAGCCAATCACCCCTGCGCCATGTTCCAAGCATGAATGTGATATCTCATGGAATAAACCAAAATAAAACCAAACCAGGGCTTCCAAAGGCCAAACCACCTCAACCCCCAACCACAGTGATACCACCTCTATGATCGGACATCACTAACATCATGTAATATTCCCAATTAGCAAACAAATAATTGGAATATTCATTTTTTATTAATTTATGCCTTTCTAAAGTTCAACAGGAAATAAAGGGATTAAGGGACCCATAACTCAACATTAGAATACAATCACTTTCCTAAAGTCACTAGGAAGAATAATTAAAAGACAAAGCAGGACCCATGAGGCCAAGTGACGGCGCAAGAGAGGAGGCAGCGTGGGGCCAGGCAGCACAGTGGCAGCATGGGACAGGCAGCGTAGAGCAGCACAGGGACAACGTGGCAGAGGGAAAATGTAGCATTAGTGGGCCCAAGGGAATGTGGAGGCTCACTAGAATAAAAATGGGATGAAGGCAGCCTTTCCCATTCATTCAGACATCTGATTTTATGTCTGTCAAGACTAGATCATGCTTAAGTTGTTTAGTTGAGTTTACAGTGTTGTTTAGCACAGGGGTGTCTCCAAGCAGAGATCCCAACCTCGTCCTTGAGGGAATTCAAGTGCTTGCTCAAGAGAGGATCCATACCTTTAGTTTTTGAGAGCAAATTCATTGAGATAGCCACCAGGATTACACAGTCATCTCCAGGGCAGCGCAGTCACTCAGGGGACTACGCAGTCTAGGAAGAGGGAAACTCTAGGAGAGGAGAAAGCTTATGGGATTTCAGTCTGGAGGTTTGTGAGGGGATCATCTCTTCCATATCTAAGTTCCTTGGGTAGTTGGAGGCCTTTATTTACAGGATTCCATCTCAGAGGCCAGCGTACCTAGTAGAAGTGCGTAGTCATCCCAAGGGGGTGAATTTTCGGGGTCAGCCTTTCCGGAATTCCTTCATGGGTTATTTTGGGTTTTTGGAGAAGAGTCTCGTGTCCGAGTTTAAGATTTTTCTGAGCAGCATAATAACCCTTTCTTGGAGTCCCTTTACAGCCAGCAGCAACATCCACTAGGACTGCGCAGAGGAGGAGGAGCGCAGAGCAGAGATTGTGCAGACTTTCTGAGTACGGAGAGAGAGATCATTTCAGCCTGCCTAGAGTATGCCAATGTGTTATCATTATGTGAACTCTTTGTACTTATCCCTCATTTCATAAAATATAATAAAATGGCTCAGTTGTTCTGGTTTATTTGTAGTTTTTTCTGTGTATGCTTATATTTGTTTTAGTTTTTGTTTATGTTGCTTTGTATTGTTGTATATTTCTCATTTGGGATATTACAATGGTATTAGAGCTCATAGACTTGGCTCAGCCTATGGGGCAATCAGTCTATGACACCCAAAGATAGATATTTCATTGCATACCAGAAGCAGAGGTATAGAGACAAAGAGTGTAGGCTCAAAATCAGACTTGCAGAAGAGGACGCAATTCCGGTTGAGGAGAAAAAGGGAAGGCACCAATGGCAGATGAGATAGATGAGGGGAAGGAGTTTGGAAACCTCCTATTGAAATTAGTATAGGAGCTTTCCAAAAAGATAGAGGAAATGGGGTAGAATATTGCAAAATAAAATAGACAGCATGAGATCCCAAGGGAGTTTCACGACGGAGAAGGGTATGGTACTTCTCACCATGTTTTGGAGAAGAACGCTATGCACTCCCCCACGTTCCACCATGCCCACATTCTTGATTTCAGAAGCAGGAACGAGAGGACCCTAGGATCTGGAGGTGGCTCATTACGAGGAGTATTTCGTAGAGTATCAGTTGTATGGGCCGGAGTTTGGAGAGGCCCTCACCTTCAAAAAAAAATTCCAGCTGAAAAACAATAGCAGACCATGCAGCCAGAATATAGGAGGAGGGTACATGCATGGGAGTGACCTGCAACGTACCATGGGAAGATTTTTCTTGCCTGCCTATGATGGATCATCAAAGTGTTCGGCTAAGGCTTGGGTGGAAAATCTGGACATCTATTTTTAGCTAAACCAAATGGCGGAGGTAGAGGCTATCAAGGTGGCAGTGTTGCACCTTGAGGGAGAACCCCACGACTGGTGGTTCCACGGGATGTCTACAATGGGTCACACAAGGGTGACAGTGTATGCAGTGTTCACTCGGAGGCTAGTGGAGAGATTTGACCGGAAGGACCCGAAGGAACACTATGTTGAGATGACTAAGCTCAAACAAACAGGGAGCCCAGAGACTTACATATCTGAGTTTCTAAAGCTTCCAATGATGGTGAAAAATATTTCAGTGGCCAAGAGAGTATATATTTTTATTGATGGATTGACAGAACCTTTTCATGGGCTAGCCAAATCCACTATGCCTACTACGCTTTAGGACGTAGTAGGGAGGACTAGGGACTTGCGGGATTCCATGCCAAGGACAAGAGCTCCTTTTCTCCACAAACCAATGTTCCAACAGAAGGGGAAAGACATGAGAGATCCACCCCCAAGGGGGAACCAGGGCCTAGGGCCATTGGATGATGATACTCGGATATATTTGAGATGGAGGAGGTTATGCTTCACTTTCCAGGAGCCATGGACATTGGGTCATCGTTGTTCCATGAGTAAGGCACACTACATTGAGGTCTTCTCCGATAGTGAGGGAAAAAAAGAGGCATATGAGGAGTTTGAGAGAGATGCCAGCGCTGGTGCACTAGGAAAATATCATCCACCACCACCTCCCCCAGCAGAAGCAGGAGTAGCGTTTTCACCCACCGGTGGAGTCCCTGCAACTTTGCGGGGAGTTCCAAAGTATTTGACGCTAAGAGTCTGAGGCACAGCCCAAGGACAGCGTGTCTCAGTGTTGGTGGACAGTGGGGCCACACATAACTTCATTGATGCCCAACTAGTGCAGCAGAGGGGCATACCGACAAATATTTTTGATGGATTCTTCGTGTTGGTTATAGGTGCTAGTACCATGCAGTGCATGCGATATGTTCCGGCATTAGCGGTGACCATGGGGACATACACCATAAAGGATCACTTTTCATGGTCAACATTCCAGATACCAATGTGATATTGGGTGTGCAATGGATTATTATGCTTGGTAAGGTCACAATGGATTGGGAGACGTTGGAGATGGAGTGGACAGATAAGAAGAGTGGCAAGCACATGACGATTAGAGGCCCAGACAGTCTCGGCACACCGGATGGAGGCATATTTCCAGAAGGGAGACGTAGAGTGGGCAGTGGAGTTGCATATTTCATAGGCAAGAGTCACACGGCAACCAGTGCATCCCGATGTGCAGTCTATATTGGACCGTTACTCCACGGCTTTTGGGGACATACCACCGGGGCAGCCACCAGACCAGGGGTTTGAGCATATTATTGAGCTGGAGCAGGGGATCTAGGTAGTGATCACCACCCCCTATAGGCACCCCAAAGCCTACAAGGATGATATTAAGTGAGACATACATGAGTTCTTGGCATTGGGATACATCATGCCCAGCACTAGTCCCTTTGCTTCTTCTGTGGTCTTTGTGAAGAAGAAGGATGGCACATTACGGATGTGCATCGACTATAGGGCACTCAACAAGACAACCATGAAAAATTGTTACCCCATCCCCAGGATTGATGAGTTGATGGATGAGTTGAGGGGATCAAAGTTCTTCTCAAATATCAATCTGAGGTCATGGTACCATCATATCAAGCAGAGGGAATAGGATGTACCCAAGACTGCGTTCAAATGCCACTATGGCCACCTTGAGTTCTTGGTGATGCCCTTCAGGTTGACAATGCTCCAGCCACCTTCCAGTCTTGTATGAACCACATCTTCTGTGGTCAACCGAGGAAGTTTGTGCTAGTATTTTTTTATTACATTCTCATCTATAGCTACACATGGGAGGAACACTTGCAGCACATTGAGGTTGTACTGTGTATCTTGGAGGAGAAACATTTCTATGCTAAGTTATCCAAGTGCGAGTTTGGGCTTATAGAGATTCTCTAATTGGGGAATATCATCAGAGTGGACAAGGTAATACTCCATGAGGAGAAGACTCGAGCCATCCGGGATTGGCTGGAACCAAATAATGTAATAGAACTTCAAGGTTTTGTAGGCATCTGCAACTACTACCAAAAAAATTTCAAGGGATTTTTACAACTTGCAGCACCCCTCACGAATCTCACCAAGAAGGGGGCTTTCGGATGGACTTATGTTGTGCAGAGGGCCTTTGATAGGCTCAAGGAGGTGATGAGAAGTTGCCTAGTGTTGGCATTCCCGAATTTCACGCAACCCTTTGTGTTGGAGTGTGATGCTTCAGGAGAGGAGGTAGGATCAATTTTGATGCAGGGGGGTCATCCTATCACTTTCGAGAGTCGAAAGCTACTTCCACATGAGATATTGTACCCAATGTACGACAAAGAGATTCTGGCCAACATGCATGCATTGACCAAATTCTGGTAGTACCTGGTAGGTAACAGATTTTGGGTGAGGACTGACCACAACAGTCTATGGTTTTTCCTTGAGCAGAAACAATTGCAGGAGAGACAACAAAAATGGGTCAGCAAAATCCAGGCCTATGATTTTGAAATCGAGTACGTCAAAGGGAAGAACAATGTGGTGGCAGATATCTTATCATGGAGACCAGCAACTTTGTCCTTGATGAGCCTTGAAACAGACTGGAGGGCCCAGCTGTTGGTGGAGTATTCCAAGGATCGTTTTGCTTGTGAGGTGCTGGATGGGCAGGTGACAGATGACAAGTATCGATTGATGGATGAGGTCATCTATTACCGGGACAAGATTTTCTTGACAGGTAACTCACGGCTCAGGGAGAAGATCTTGCATGCAGCCCACAACTCACCACTTTCAGGTCATCAAGGGTTGAGAAAGACTTACAGAGCCATACGGGAGAGGTTCTCATGGAGGGGCCTCAAGGAGGACGTACTTCGACATGTTAGGGAGTGTGAATTTTTTCAGAAGAACAAAGGAGATTTGAGTCACCCTGCAGGTTTGCTACAGTCGCTTCCCATTCCGGAGGGAAAATGGGAGAGCATCTCCATGGATTTTATTACAGGGTTTCCCATGGTGCAGGGCAAAGATTGCATCTTTGTAATTTTTGATCGACTAAGAAACTATGCACACTTTTTTGACATCTCTGCATGATACACTGCTTCACAGGTAGCCGAGTTGTTCTTGAGGGATATTTTCAGGTTCCATGGTCTCCCAAAGACCATAGTCAGTGATTAGCAGAGTCGGTTCATGGCCGGTTTTTTGCAAGAGTTGTTCCGTTTGGTGGGTACCGAATTGACACCCAGTACCAATTATCACCCACATATGGATGGGCAAACAAATATAGTGAACAAGTAGATGGAGGGCTACTTGGGAAACTATGTCTCAGGGAATCAGAAGGCTTGGTTGTGTTGGCTTCAACTGGGGGAGTACTGCTACAACATGACATTCCATACGTTGATTGGTATGTCTCCATTTTATGCTTTGTATGGATATCATGCTATAAAAAATTTTAATGTCACGTTTGGATCAAGAAAGGCCCCAAGGGCCAAATATTGGATCCAAGATAGCCAAGACATACTCTAGGCTCTCAAGGACAACCTGGACACAGCGCAGAACCGGCAGAAATTGTATGCAGACAGAGGCACATAGAGAGACATTTTAAGGTAGATGATCCAGTTTACCTCCGTCTTCAGCCATAAAAAGAGTCCACGCTAAAGCAGAAGAGAGTATATATGCTTAAACACCACTTCTATGGACCATATAGGGTGATTAGATGAGTTGGGGAGGTAGCATATGAGCTAGAGCTACCGGATGGGAGCCGGAAGAAAGCTCTAAGGCAGCAGGTGACTACCACTATGGAGCTCCCACCTACAGATTATGAGGGGAATTTGGTGCTACAACCAAAATCCATTCTGGACGCTGGGGAGAGACAACTCAGGAGCAGGGCAGTCAAGGAATATCTGATCAATTGGAGGAACCTTCCAGATGAGGATGCCACTTGGGAGGGGGAGAAGATCTTGCAGCATCCATCCTTGCAGTTGCTTGAGGACAAGAGACATTTTGGTGGGGAGGACTGTAATATTCCCAATTAGCAGAAAACTAATTGGAATATTCATTTTTTATTAATTTTTTTCCTTTCTAAAGTTCATAAGGAAATAAAGGGGTGAAGGGACCCATAACTCAACATTAGAATAAAAGCACTTTCCTAAAGTCACTAGGAAGAATAATTAAAAGACAAAGAGAGACCCATGTGGCCAAGTGACAGTGTAGGAGAGGAGGAAGCTAGGACAGCACAGAGGCAGCGTGGGGGCAGGTAGCGTGGGACAGGCAGCGCAGAGCAGCATGGGGACAGCATGGCAGAGGGACAGCACAAAATTAGTGTGCCCAAGGGAATGTGAAGTCTCACTAGCATAAAAAGGGGATGAAGGTAGCCTTTCTCATTCATTCATACATCTTCTGATTTTTTTTCTGTCAAGACTAGAGCATGCTTAAGATATTTAACTGAGTCTGCAGTGTTGTTTAGCACATGGGTGTTTCTGAACGAAGATCCCAACCTCGTCCTCGAGGGACTTCGAGTGCCCGCTTAGGAGAGGAGCCATACCTTCAGTTTTTTAGAGGAGCTTCTTTGAGACAGCCACCAGAATTATGCAGTCATCTCCAAGGGAGCGCAGTCACTCAGGGGATTACGCAATCCAGGAGAGGAGGGAGAAAGCTTGTGTGTTTTTCCCAAGCATGCTGCGCTTTTTACAATTGACTGATTTTTTCAAAATTTTCTAGTTCTCTCAGTTGATTAATGGATTCCAAGGAGATTTACTGATGTAATTGTAAAATGTAAATGTAATTATGTCATTAATACTTACTAGAGGTAGATACATCAGGTAAAGATGTAATTTTGGGTCAAATTGAATCAGTTTCATGAATGATAGGGATGTGTTTGTTGACCTCCCTAGTCATTAGGATCCCAGTTGAGAACTTTAAGGATCAACTCCACAAGTTAGGGATTCGACCCCTGAGAGTGGGAGAAGCAGTTTTTGGTCTATATATTTCATTTCCTTTGTCACTGCAAGGGTTGGATGTTGTGTAATTGATCATTGAACACTAGTGTAACCAGATTTTTGGTAGGAACTAATAGACTGAGTTGATTTTGGCAAGAACTAATAGACTGAGTTGGAGCTATTTTGGTGGGATTCCTATGGTAATGTGTTTTAACATTGTTTCCTCTTATGTTTGCAAATTTTTGAATGTATTGTGATTTCCATATTCATGCCATCTCTAAATGTAATTAATTCATAAGTTAGATAGACATAATTCATGAACTAGTGCTCTGTTTTGGAGGAATAGTTACATTTTCATGTTCACTTTCTTCTAATTGAAAATAATTCATGTTTGCAATGCTCTTTTCTGAAACCCTAGCAGTCTAAACCAATCCATAAAGATACCTTAATGTGTTAAAGTGCTTACCTACCTTTCCCCATCAGATCTCTGCAATTCTGATCCTTTTTTGCCCTGACCTAGTTCTTCCCTGACCTAATTCACCATCCAGCACTTAAAATTAATCAATAAAACCCTAGTGCTACTATACCTATCCTAAAATCATTTTTATACAGTCATATTGGATGTGATCTCTTGGAGAGAGCCCTCCCCTGCCTAGTGGGGCTAGCTACTTGGCGAAAGATTGGTGTGTGGTTACCTTTGTTGGTCTCTTCTTCAGCCTCAGAGATCCGGTGGAGTGATAACATCTTGGCGACCATATTGGGGAAGAAAGTGATAGATATTCCCTGGTTTTACCATTAGTTCATCAAATTCTTGGCCTATTGATGATAGTTCTAAGATTTAGTTGAGGCTAATCTGAAAAGTTGCATAGAAACAAGTTGCTGAATAGTGAACATTTTGGCTTCGAGGAGATACACCAGATCAAATCCGGATCCTCATCCAGGTTATCTAGTCGAAGATCCAGAGAGGATTTTTTAGAAGCAAAGATATCAACACACATAAATTCAGTCAAATCCTATTCCATTGGTAAGATCTTCTTCGTTACCTGCAAAAAAAAATTCTCTTGAAGATATACCTTTTGATTTGAAATTTGAGTTGTCTTTATTTCGATCAAAGTTTGAATCCTCATTGTCTGATATAGTTTTTTCCCCATTAAGGATTTTTGAAATAAAATCTTTGTCTAAGATAGATTTTAATTCCTTGAAACTCGAAGAGAATTTACCTTTTGAAGAAACTAAATTTGAATCAGACTTTGACACAAAAGTTTGGATTCAATTCTATAGGCTTGAAATCTTACAAAACCAACTTCAATACCAATCAGAAAAATTCATAATCCAATATCAGCAAGATTCATTACCCATCCCGACACAATCCCAGTCAATTGTTGCTTCTTCATCAGCACCATCTACTTCATTACCTAGTCAGTACTTCACTCAGCGGGAATCATGGCCATATTTTCACCCCTCATCCTACTAGGTCAACTCAATGCCTTACCACAAGGCTATGGCCAGAGACTCCCTCTTTTTTATGAGAGTTCTCAAATCACTGCAAAGTAGCACATAGTCAAATTCACCGACTTTATTGACCTGGAATAAATAGATGTTGACAATGCCAAGATGAGAATCATAGTTCAGAGCTTTTAGGGATATGTTAAAACCTGGTTTAGATCCTTGACTATAAATTCAATAGTCACTCCATATCAACTTTTAGATGCCTTCTTAGCCTGATGGGAGGTGAATAATAACCCCTTTCAAATTCTTTCTTAATATGATAATCTGAAAAGGAATCTGAATGAATCAGTACAAGACTTCACTGCTTATTTCAATCGAGTATTCAATTACATTCCCAATGAGATCAAACTTCCTCCAGGATTGGCTCTCTTGCATTATCTGGATGGCTTTGATCCAGACATGGCCTATCAATTGTGAGAGATGAATCCTACAAAATTAGAATACATGCAGAAGAATGCAGTCAGTGTGGAAGAAAACTTGACAATAAAGAAGTCAAAGATGAAGGGTGAACCATCAAAGAAGAAGCATACTCATCCTCTGAGGTAAAACTGGACACTTTGATAAGCACTGTACAAAGGATAGTTGACAGGATGTCCATAACAGAAAGACAGTCGGAAGCATAAGTTATAAATCCTAACTTCAGAGGACAACAGCAGCAACCTCAAATCATAATCAAACAAAAAGAACAAAGGGCTCCTGAGCAACCAGCACAGCAACAACAGATTTGGACACCCTTGCAGAAAAATTATGCTCAAGAAGTTGAGGAAGAAGAAGAGGATGCAATTGTTGAAGAAAATCACTTTTTTTACAGCTGATGGCCAGCCCATATTTTTGACAGAAAATGAAGAGTATGTTGAGAAGGCAGATGTGCCTAGGATGAAGACTATATATTAGCCACTGATCATGAGTTGGAGGTTGAATTTGATGATTATCAATGAGGCTATTTGAATACACTCAACTCATAGCAAATGCAATACTCATTGAGGGTAGAGATGTCCTAGTCAATCCTATTCAGAATCGGGCATACCAACTAAAATATACTCAACCGAAGCAAAATCCTCAAAGTAATCATAATAAATGAAAAGAACCTGCAACTGCTAATTAGAGAAATTTTAATCAGCCATTTACAAGCACACTGGGTAAAGAAAAGGACAGTTAGAAGAAGGAAGCTACACCAAAAGATCAGCCCGACAAAAGAGACATCATCATTAAAGAGGTAGACAAGTACATTCCTTTCACATTAGAAACTGAAATTTCCATATTAAAAGTGTTTATACCTTTAACTGAACTTGTCAAAAACAATCAATATAAGTCTCATGTCTCTAAAATGTTAAAAGTAGATCCTTTATCTGATATACTAAATGTCGAAGATAAAAACTTGAAGTTATCTTTGGTCCAGCAATAGACGGTCAGTTAGAGGATAGTGAAGTTCCCTCACTCTATTTGAGTCTAATAATCCACCAATTTATCCTTCATAATTCCATGCTCGACTCTAGAGCTTCCCATAATTTGATGCTGAAAGCCATTATGGAGAAATTGGGCGTAGATATCACTCATCCTTACCATGACTTGTATTCCTTTGATTCGAGTAGAGTCTGTTGTCTTGGTCTCATAAAGGATTTAGTAGTTTCCCTTGAACAAATTCCAGCAAAGAATGTCTTGATGGATGTGGTGGTAGTTGATATACCGCCATGGTTTGGTATGTTGATGCTGATATCTTAGGGAGTGAAGTTGAGAGGCACTTTGCAACTAGACTGCTCTTATGCCACCATCCCAGTTTTCAGACAATTGAGAAAGTTGTACCGGGAAACGAAGATGAAATACATGATAACTAGAAAAGAGAAGCCTAACAATCATCCAATTAATGTTATACATATAGATTTAGAATCATTTATTTTGTTCAATGATAGCGGTTTGAATGGTGTAAATATTCAACTTGTAGAAGTAGAAGATATTCCAGAAATTTCAAATTGTGTAATAGTAGTTTTAGATGAGGGAAAATAAAATCTACCAATTTCTTCAGAGCAATCATCAGATAAGGCGGAGAAAAGTTCATATCAGAATGAAGAAGTGGCCCAGAAAGTTGAGACATAGCATAAATCAGAATTCCAACACTTGGAAGATGAAAATGGTCTTTGGACCATGGATTTTGATGGTGCCTTGGGTAAAGACATGGCAGGCATTGGAATTTGGATCCAAAGTCCTCTTCATCAACCGGGTAAGGTTCCTAAAAATGTAATATTATGTTCATACAAGTTGGCTTTTGATTGTTCTAGCAATGAGGCAGAATATGAGGCATTGATTACCGCCCTCAAGATCCTAAAAAAGTTAGGCGCAAGAAGAATTTTAGTTTATGGTGACTCTGAACTTGTGATAAAACATGTCAAAGGAGAACACCAGGCCAAGCATCCACGAATGAGAGCATACAAGAATTTTGTACTGGATATCCTAAAGATGTTTCCCGAACATACATTGTCAGTAGTGCTGAGTAGTCATAATATCTTGGAAGATTTTCTTGCTATAGCAACAAGTAATTTCAAGATCCCTATATTTTCCAATAAGAAGTTTGAAATCCATGTAAAACATCGGCCGACTATCCCTGATAACTTGCGGTATTGGAAAGTATTTTGGGATGACAAACAGGTAAACTATTTTCTACAAAATGAAGGTGACTTCGAGAATTCTTTCATTGATGAAGTTTATGACAAGGATGATCAAGTCATCGAAGCCACCTAGGTTGATATATTACAGCTAAAGGATAACAAAATTCCAAGAGGTCTCATACCTTTGGAAGAATTGTTTGATTAGGATGATGTAGCGAGGATGTCGACATTGGTTCCTATAGAAAAAGGTGCAGAGGATGTAAACATTGGAACAATGGACAAGCCTAAGATGGTAAAACTGTCCAAGTCTTTATCTCTTGAGGTAAAAGAAAAATATATTGATTTATTGTCTGAATTTTCTGATGTTTTCGCTCGGGATTATGCAAACTAAAAGGTTTATGATAAGAATGTTATTCAGCATACCATTCCAATTAAGCCCGATCAAAAGCCCTTCAGATAAAAGCTAAGAAGGATCAACCCGAGGTTGCTTTTGAAAAGGAAGTGAACAAACTTTACAAGTCTGGCATCATTGTTCCTATCAGATTTTCTTATTCGATATCAAATCTAGTTCTGGTAAGAAAGAAGACTGGAGAAATAAGGCTTTGTATTAATTTTAGGAACTTAAAAAAGGTGTCCTTTAAGGATAATTATCCCCTTCCCAAACTGGATCATATCCTACAAAGAGTGGTCGGAGCATCCCGAATGTCACTACTTGATGGATATTCGGGATACAATCAAATTTTAGTGCATGAGAAGGACCAAGACAAAACTGCCTTCACAACACCTTGGGGCACATTTGCTAAGATGCCATTCGGACTAAAGAATGCAGGGGCCACCTTTCAGCGAGCAATGGACATAACCTTTGCAGATAAGAAAGATGTTTTCTTAGTGGTATATTTAGATGATTTGATATTTTTCTCTCATTACGATGATGAAATCTTGTATCACTTAAAGATTGTATTTCATAAATGCAGGAAATTCGAAATTTCTCTTAATCCAAAAAAGAGCCTTTTCGCCATGGAGGACGGCAAGCTTCTCGGTCACATTATCTCCAAAGATGGAATCCGTATTGACCCTTCTCAGGTTGAGGAAATTCAGCAAATCGACTTTCCACAGAGCAAGAAATAAATTCAGGCTTTCAATGGTAAGATGAACTTCTTACGCATATTTATTCCAAATTTGGCTGAGTATCTTCGAGAAATGACCAACATGTTAAAGAAAGATAATGAGGTAAAGTGGTACGAGGATGCCAAGAAGTCTTTTAACTCAGTGAAGTTTTCTTTAACCAAAACCCCTATTTTAATTAGCCCAGATTATTCTATTGATTTTATCATTTTCTCATTTGCCTACGAGCATACCTTGGTTGAGGTCTTGATGAAAAATAAGGATAAGACCGAGCAGCCCATGGAATTTTTCAGCAGAACCATCAGGGATGTAGCTCTTCGGTACAATATCATTGAGAAACAAGCCTTGGATTTGGTAAAATATTTGAAGGATTTCCGTGTATACATTTTACATTCACATATTTTGGCTTATGTCCCCAATGCAGCAGTAAAAGATGTTCTTATGCAGATAGATCTGAAAGGTAGAAGAGGGAAGTGGATAGCAACAATGTTATAAAATGACCTTGAGATCAAGCCCATAAAGCTGATCAAAGGTCGGGGACTAGCCAAGCTCATGGCTTAGTCAAACTTACATGTGATGGGCCTCTAAATTAGACATAAATCAAGGCCCATCTAACCTTTCTTAGGCCCATCTACCTCTCTTATGCACATAAAAAGATATAATAAATCTCTCTTACCGCACGTAATAATGTTTTCTTATGCTTTAATATGTTCTTAGGAAGGATTAAAGGTAATTGCATATTTGTGCCTAATATTGGTTATTTTTGTAGAATATTGTGAGAATATTTGGCAGATTATGCATATTTGGAGAAGGAGATAATTTAGGGAATTCCTCCCTGCCACTGGAAGATCAAGATTGAAGAATAAATGAGCACAATATCAGGAAATTAGGGAGAAATATTGGAGAGATTCAAGGGGATTGTCCACCCTCCTTAGCTCTCAAAGGCAGCCAAAGGATCCTCATGAGATCCCCTCCAGCAATTCTAATTCCAAAGGCAGGCAAGCAATTCAAGACCAAGTGCACTCAAGCCATAATTCAATTGGATTCAAGTGGAATCATTGCCTATTTTTTAGGGATTTGTTGGTAGCTACCCTTGAGGATAAATAAAGCTTATCAAGAGCTAATTAGGGTCGATTCTGGTGGATTTGGGTCCATTCGATGCAGTACATTCCATTCCATTTTCATTTCATTCCATTCCATGCCATTCATTTTCCATTCTATTAGGATTTTGTTGTTTAAGATCTTCGAGATGTAATAATATTGTATTTTTCATGCAATGAGTATTCAGATGGATTTTTATTGATCTAGTTCGAGAGAGTTGGGCTCATGGGTTAGGGCCCAACCCATGTGCCTCAGCTTCTCTATTGTTTTCCTTCTTTCCTTTCTGTCATTTAGCTAGTTTTTTTTTTTATGTCAATTAGCTATTTTTGTTTCTGTAATTTAGTTAATCTTGCTTGTAATAGTTTCAAGTTGTTGTTATGAATTGTTGTTGTAGGTTTTCATTTGCTTATGAGTAATAGAATAGAGGATAAAACTCTAAAAGTTGTGGATCTAGACTTCTCATGTCATCTCTGTCAATAGAGCTCGAGGGGGGTAGACTTTCCCACAGGCCAAAAAATTGCTTTATGTTCACTGTTTTTATTACACACTTGTCTTTTTTTTGCATAAGTAGGCAAGGTTGATTGCAGGTAAAAGAATCTTTGCTCGGAAGAAGTTCATTGACACCTCCATGCTTCATTTCCCATCTCCCTTCCATCTTTACCGTTACGCTTCTATTCCCTTCTATTTCACTTATTGCAGTTGTCGCAACCTTTTTATTCACAAAAACCATCAAATTTGGACCTCTGCCCTTTCTCCTCGAACTTCCCGCTACCGTACTTCACCTTTTCGCAAATCTCACTTCGCATTTTTTTCCTTTTTCCTTTTAAGACTTACCGCTCCTGTCTGCCGATTGCGATATTGGTATCGCGCTCCACCACCGGTCCCACCACCACGTCGTTCGACTCATCACAACCTTTGGCCTTTTCCAAAATTTCACTTCGTAACCTTTTTCCTTTTTTTAAGACTTACCGCTCCAAACGCTGATTTGTGATAACTCTCTGTACTCTGCCGCATCGCACAACGCAAATTGCATCTTTTACTTGGTTCTCGTAACAGGTTCCGCTCCCAACGTCGATTGCGATATTGGTATTGTGCTCCGCCACCACTCCCACCGCCACGTTATCCCATCGCATTTCGCAACTTGCTTCTGCTCCTGAACAACACTTATGCTACCCCTCTGGATTTTCGATATTGGGATTGCGATATCGCATATCGCACTGCCAGCCCTGCATCGCAACTGCACCATCACACTTTTTAAATCATTCCGTTCTAAAGATTTTTTGCGCCATAATAAATTTTAATAAGGTTTAAACCCGCTCTTTCCACCTCTAAGCCTTGTTTCATGTGTTGAACCCTCCATTAGCACCTTTAGCCTGTTTTCCTCCAAACTGCAAGACACACTTTGTCAAGTTTAGTTTATCATAACTTAGCTGCATGGTAGATAGAGCATAAGATAAGTAGGGTGTGTTTAGCCGATTGGCCAAGTTAAGTGTGATTTAAATTAGTTTCTTTTCTGCCATTTCTTTTCAGCAAGTTAAATTAGTTTCCTTTCCTATCATTTCTTTTCAAAAATTTATTTTAGTTTCCTTTCCGTCATTTCCTTTCTGCAATTTATTTTAGTTTCATTCAAGTGTGATAGACTTCACTGAGAACCCCTAGAAGTAGCACCCTTTCGTAGAGAGGAAGAGGATGACATGAGTAAAATGCATCTACTATGTATATAGCACTGTCACCTCCAAGTTTGTATGAACCACGGGTTTATAAAGTAAAGCAGGGAAACCCCTGGGAGTTGCAGCACTCTTGGTGCAATACCAAGGCTCACCAATTTTTGGCATCATTGTCGGGGAGGTGTCTAGTAGATGCTTTGATTATGTTTTAGCATTATTTTTTGCTTTCCTTTTTCATGTTGTTTCTGAAATATTGAAAAATACAAAAAATCTAATTTTCATGCCTCATAGGAGTAGGGATACTCGGAAATTTTTTAAAAGTACTTCTCCAATACCAAACCCCCCACTTTGCCATGTGGTGCAGTAAGAACCACATCACCATACACTTTTGAAGGTAGAAGAGATGGATGGATATGATGACAATGAAGAAGATCTTATTGGGTTTCCCATTCAAGATATGGACATCATTGTACATATGAAGAACATCCCTCCATCTTTCCTTCCCAAATTCCATGGTATGAGGACAGAGGATCCGGAAACATTTATATTTGAATTTGAGATACTTTGTAGATCTTATGGCTACTTATCACACACTCAAAAATTGATATTGTTTCCTGAAAAGTTGAAGGATAAATCTCTTAAATGGTTCATGAGACTAGGTACTAATTCAATAAGATCATGGAATGATATCCAAAATATATTTCTAGACAAATATCAAGATCGTGATCTTAGAGAAGAATTTTTTAGAATGAACCAAGAAGAAGATGAGAGCGTTGAGGATCTAATAGAGAGGTTCATGTTTAATGTTAAGAGGGAAAAATTACATCATTTAGGATTTGACACACTAAAAACCCTCTTACTTAGAACAATTAGGGATGAGTGGATTGATCTCCTTAATCTCATGAGTAGAGGAGATGTATACCAATTTCCATTTGAAGAGATTTGTGAAACATGCAAGCGCATATCAAGAGGAAGGGAAAGAGTAAGTAAATCCACCTCAACATTGGTAAGACAAGATGAACTTAGAAATTTTCTTGACAACTTTAAAACATAAACTATTAGCAATCTAAGTGAACAAGTAGAAATGTTAAGAATGCAAAATGAGCAAAAAGAAGATGTTGATATTTTTGTTATCCATGTAGAATCATATGCTACTAAATGTTGTCCATCATTCCCCAGGTTTAAAGAAGTTTACCAAGAAGACAATGGAGCAAGGAAATCACCAAAGAAGCTATGTTATGTAGCTCCAAGGATACCCTGGCAGCTTAGTCAACTTGATATGATGCAAGGACCCATTTCACAATTTCAAGCTTATCCACATCCATCTCAAACTAATTGGGACACACTTCCTCCTTGGAAACCTTGGCCATCTCAACCCCAAAACCAATCTTGGCAACATGGTTGGCAAGGTCCTTATTGGTAAAATCCTCAACATCCTCAATATCTCCCTCAACATCCTCCATACCCAACTCCCTGCTATCCCTACCATCCACCTCCACCACAACCACAACCTCAGTCACATCCATCTCATATATCCACGCCCACTCAAATACCCATACCACCATTTCCAAACCCACACCATGAAGTATCTCAGCCCACTTACAATGTTGAGGTACAATAATACCAAACATATCCTCTTGATCTAAATGGTTTGCACCCTAGCTCAAGAAATGTATTGCAAAGAAGATATTTTCTTAATGCCATTGAAGGACAACATAAAGAAGAAGAAGATCCAAATGAAGAGATCAAAAGATCAAGGGCTGCACTTGATGAAGAGCCAGCATCAGAATCAGATGTTGATAAAGTTTCCTCATGTTTACCAGCATTTCCTCCATGTGTTCAAAAGAACAATCAGAAAAAAGAGGAAGACTTGAATGTCATAATAGAAGAGGACATCCAAGGTGATCCAACTCAGCAAGTGGACCAGGGGCATCACAACTATATTGACATATGGTTCCAAAAATTCATTAAGTTGTAGCAACACACTCTTCTCCAACATTACTTGATACAATCCTAGTTAAAGCAATTCATCTCTCATATTCAGGTACATGTCAATGCATGTCTTCCAAGTGTGCACACGATTTTATCTGTCATCTTGATGTGTCCATGGCTCCATTGGAAGTATTCCTATACTTGAAAAAGGTTTTGTTTTTTTCAAGAAGAGTAGGAAGGTGAAAAAGAAAAAGGGAAAAAGAAGAAAATCTGAGGTGAAAACCTCTTTTGAGGCATTTGAGATTGGCTCACTGATTGAAAACCTCCATGAGGCGATCATTGGGTTGAAAAAAAAAAAAAGAGAAAAAAAAATATCCTAGGTGAAAACCTCCTTTGAGGCACCTAGGCAGACCCACTAGTGGAAAACCTCATTGAGGCAGCTAGTAGGCC
This sequence comes from Pinus albicaulis, assembly GCA_034641835.2. NCBI lineage: Eukaryota > Viridiplantae > Streptophyta > Pinopsida > Pinales > Pinaceae > Pinus > Pinus albicaulis. The sequence continues at coordinate 295,230,676 of CM076581.1, forward strand.
CAAAAAAAAAAAATCATTTCTCCATGTATCTCTCTCTAATGAATGCAGGTGCTCTCCAACCTTTGCAAGCAGAAAAACAACAAGTTGGCACAAAAAGAAAATTTGGTCAACACCCTGGTCAAAGGCAGTCAAACTTGGACTTCCTCCTCCTGTGCTGAGAAGCTCGAAAAGGGGCTCAAGCAGATTATCACATGTAACTTTAGGGAAACTTTAGATCCACCGAAGACAGCTTCAACAACCATATTAGCAGCGTCAATATCACCTACAAAAACAAATCAATGGTAAGGCACATGTATGCAATCATCTAACCCTTTCTTCAAATCTATTTTAGCTTAATAAAACATTAAAAAGTGTGAGAAGGAAATTTTTTTATATAGCCAAAATCAGTTCAAAGCAACCTCAGCCATATGTAGCGACTAGCCTCACTTTTTCCACCAAGAAGAGGAACAAGACAAAAGTAAAAAGGACTTGAGAAAGTGGGTAGTAAGCAGTTCATTGTAATGGAAGACAAGTGCAAAGGGGTAACCAAGGGTGAACTCAGTTTACAGAAAAAAGAACTGTGATTTTATTCTGCATGCAATTAACAAAATAAAAAAATAAAAAAAGGTGGATCCACCACCTCTTGGCATGCAAAAAAGATTTTCTTAAGGCATCTGAGGACCTCCATGAAGCACCTATGAGAAGAAATTCAATAATAATAGCAGGAGGAGCAGCGCATGGGCCAATAAATAGAAAATTAAATAAGCTAGCATGCAGGAAGAATAATAAGGCATGGAGGATGAATAGGTTGCTCAGAGGATGAGCAACAATTTTAGTAGGGGGGTGATGATGGGCCGCTAAATTAGACATAAATTAAGGCCCATCTAACCTTTCTTAGGCCCATCTACCTCTCTTATGCACATAAAAAGATATATTAAATCCCTCCTTCTGCACTTAATAATGTTTTCTTATGCTTTAATATTTTCTTAGGAAGGATTAAAGGTAATTGCATATTTGTGCCTAATATTGGTTATTTTGTAGAATATTGTGAGAATATTTGGCAGATTATGCAGATTTGGATAAGGAGATAATTTAGGGACTTGCTCCCTGCCACTGAAAGGTCAATATTGAAGAATAAATGAGCATAATATTAGGAAATTAGGGAGAAACATTGGAGAGATTCAAGGGGATTGTCCACCCTCCTTAATTCTTAGAGGCAACCAAAGGATCCTCATGAGATCCCCTTTTAGCAATTCGAATTCTAGAGACATCCAAGCAACTCAAGACCAAGTTCACTCAAGCCATACTTCACTTGGATTCAAGTGGACCCACTACCTTTTTTTTAGGGAGTTGTTGGTAGTTGCCCTTGAGGATAAATAAGGTTGATCAAGAGCTAATTAGGGTCGATTCCGGTGGATTCTGGTCCATTCGATGCAGTCCATTCCATTCCATCCCATGCCATTCATTTTCCATTCTATTAGGCTTTTGTTGTTTAAGACCTTCGGGATGTAATAATATTGTATTTTTAATGCAATGAGTATTTAGATGAATTTTTATTGATCTAGTTCCAGAGATTTGGGCTCGTGGGTTAGGGCCCAAACCATGTGCCTCAGCTTCTCTGTTGTTTTCTTTCTTTCCTTTCTATCATTTAGCTAGTTTTGTTTTTGTCAATTACCTATTTTTGTTTCTGTCATTTAGTTAATCTTGATTCTGATAGTTTCAAGTTGTTGTTTCGAATTGTTGTTGTAGGTTTTCATTTGCTTATGAGTAATAGAATAGAGGATAAAACTATAAAATTTATGGATCTAAACTTCCCTTATCATCTCTTTCAATAGAGATCGAGGGGGGTAGACTTTCCCACGGGCCAAAAAACCGCTTTATGTTCACTGTTTTTATCACACACTTGTCCGTTTTTTTGGATAAGTAGGCAGGGTTGATTGCAGGTACAAGAATCTTCGCCCGGAAGAAGTTCATTGACACCTCCCCGCTTCATTTCCCATCTCCCTTCCATCTCTAATGTTACACTTATATTCCCTTCTATTTCACTTATTGCAGCTTTCGCACCATTTTTATTCACAAAAACCATAAAAGTTGGACCTTTGCCCTTTCTCCTCGAACTTCCCGCTACCGTACTTCACCTTTTCGCAAATAGCTCTTCGCATCTTTTTCCTTTTTCCTTTTAAGACTTACCACTCTTGTCTACCGATTGCGATATTGGTATCACGCTCTACCACCGGTCCCATCGCCACGTCATCCAACTCATCGCAACCTTTGGCCTTTTCACAAATCACACTTCGCAACCTTTTTCCTTTTTTAATACTTACCGCTCAAAACGCCAATTGCGATAACTCTCCATACTCCGCCGCATCGCACATCGCAAATCACATATTTTACTTGGTTCTCATAACACGGTCCGCTCCCAAAACCAATTGCGATATTGGTATCATGCTCCGCCATTGGTCCCATCGCCACGTTATCCCATCGCATTTCGCAATTCGCTCCCGCTCTCGAATAACACTTACGCTACCCCTCCGGCTTTGCGATAGTACGATTGTGATATCGCATATCGCATTGCCAGCCCTCCATCGCACTTTTTAAATAATTCCGCTCCAAAGAATTTTTGTGCCGTAATAAAGATTTAATAAGTTTTAAACCCGCTCTTTCCACCTCTAAGCCTTGTTTCATGTGTTGAGCCCTCCATTAGCTCCTTTAGCCCGTTTTCCTCCAAATTGCAAGACACACTTTGTCAAGGTTAGTTTATCATAACTTAGCTACATGGATAGAAGCATAGTAGATAGAGCATAAGATAAGTAGGGCATGTTTATCCAATTAGCCAAGTTAAGTGTGATTTAAATTAATTTCTTTTCTGCCATTTCTTTTCAACAATTTAAATTAGTTTCCTTTCTTGTCATTTATTTTTAGAAATTTAGTTTATTTTCCTTTCTGTCATTTCGTTTCTGCAATTTATTTGAGTTTCATTGAAGTGTGACAGACTTCACTGAGAACCTCTAGAAGTAGCACCCTTTCGTAGAGCGGAAGAGGATGACATGAGTAAAATGCATTTTTGTGTATATAGCATTATCACCTCCAATTTTGTACGAAGCCTGGGTTGATAAAGTAAAGTAGGGCAGTCCCTAGGAGTTGCAGCACTCTTGGTGCAATACCAGGGCTCACCAACATGCTCTAGACATCAACCTCATTCCAGCATTGTCCGATGAAAAATAGGATGGCACTCTCATACAGGTATTTGATATCTTTCTTCAGTCTCCTTGGTACTCAAACATTATATATTTTCTTCAACGTTTAAATCCTCATCCAGGCATTTCTAAGAGTAAGGGTAGGTCTTTGAAGTTGAAGGCTTCCAAATACTGCATTTTGGACAGCACTCTTTATTGGAAAGACCCAGGAGGTATTTTCCTGAAATGATTAGTTGAAAATGAAGCCAAAGAAGTAATGAATGATTTCCATAGGGGAGAGTGTGGGGGCCATATGTTTTGGAAAACCACGGCTAACAAAGTGTTGAGAGCGGGATATTATTGTCCAACTCTTTTTGCAGACTTGTACAAAACAATGATGAGTTTCCATGAGTTTCAAGTGTTTCAAGGTAAAAGAAAACTTCTTCCATTAAATTTGCAGCCTATTTCAGTACATGCACCTTTTCAGTAGTGGGGCCTTGAATTCATCGAAGAGATTCATCCTACATCATCTGCACAACATAAATGGATCTTAATGGCCACCGACTACTTCACCAAATGGATCGAAGCGATCCCAACAAGGCAAGGAACAAATTTAGTAATTATTCAGTTTTTTTAGACTAAAATTTTGTCTCATTTTGGTTGTCCTCATAAGGTTGTTACCGAAAATGCGACTGCATTCAAGTCGAAGATAATGGTTGAGTTTCTGACAAGTACAACATCAAATTGGGGCACTCAACCGCCTATTATCCATAGGGTAATGGTTTAGCAGAATATTCTAATAAGTCTTTGATTAATATCATAAAAAAGATGCTTGAGGATAACAAGAAGAACTGGCATAAAAAGCCGGTAAATGCTTTGTGGGTGGACAGGGTTAGTAGTAAGAAATCAATAGGAATGTCCCCTTTTCAGTTGGCTTATGGTATAGACACTGGCTTATGGTATAGACACTGTTTTTCCTACATCACTTGCAATCTCGGTCATGAAATTGTTGCAAGAATCAGGAAGTGAGGGGAATGATGTACAACACTGGATCAATCATATGATACACCTTCAATAAACAAGAGATGAGGTATTTCATAACACTTCAAAACTTCATGAAAATATGAAGAAGGTATATGACCACAAGACCAAGGCGGATGATTTTAAGCTTGAATATGTGGTCCTCTGATGGGATGCAAGGAACGAGGAAAAAGGGAAGCACAAAAAATTTGAAAAACTATGGTAAGGGCCATATAATATCTCAGCTTTTCTTGGACAACATGCTTTCATACTGAAGGAGATGAATGGAGAGGAATGCGTAGGAGGACCGGTCAATGGTAAGCTCCTTAAGCATTATTTTTTCTGATGCAAATTTCAAATTTCTCAATTCCATTGTAAATATCAGTTTAACTGTTCTGCAAAGTGTGAAGTAGAGAATCACCGGAGCTTGGATCCCGAGGTGAAGGCCATAAATTTTCATTGGTTTTCTGTTGTTTTCAAAGTTAAGTCAGTTTTCAGTCAGTTTTCAGTCAGTTTTGAATCTGTCTTGAGTTAGTTTATTATGTCATTTTTTCAACATTTAGTTTGGTTCTCAGCTTTTGACTCCATGTCCAAGGGTAGGCTACTTGGTCTACAGTGTTCTTGACACCTCCAAGGAGCTATCATCCCCAGCTAGAGCCAATGTTAGTGTCATTTTTTGCATTCTTCCACCAGTGATCAAATAAACTCTTTTCATGTCATATTAGGGTCCCATTTTGAAATTTTTTTCATTCCATTAGGTCATCATGCAAAAATTTGGTCACTAGACGAAGATTTAGGTTTGATCTCATTCCTTACAAAATTTTACTACTTGCTAGCCCATTTCACCACTTTGTTGAGTGTACCATCAATCATGATTTTTCATCATCATTTCAGTCATTTTCATCATGGTTTCATTCATTCAAAGTCTCCATTAGGTCTTAAGGTTTCCAAGGTCATAAAATCACCATTTCATTCATAAATTCCAACAAATGAAGGAGTGCCAATAAATAAATTTCATCAGTAAGTGGGATTTGTAAATTTGATTTCAGAGCAAAACGTAATTTTATTTTCCTAATTTGTAATAAGTTCTCAGATTTCCAAGTAGTTGCACACTCAAGGCTCCATCATAAAAAGAGTAAATTTCCAAAAAGTCAATCAGTGTTCCTAAGCCATCAAAAGATCAAGTTCAATGATCAAATTCATAAATTAAAGATAAAGAAGCAATGTAAAGTTAATTTCAAGAAAGTAAATATGGGTCCCAGTTTGTTTAATGAAATTTCTCCAAGTATAAAGCCTCCCAAATACCAAGAAGTCATTCATTTTCATCCTCAAGCATCGAGCTCTCCAAGTTCCCCAAGAAAAAATCGATTTTTCCTTCAAAAACTCGAGTTATGGGTCATTTGCTATGCTTTTTCCAAAGGCGTTGCGCTTTTTGCAGGAGGGACACTGCCCTTTTCCTTTGTTCGTTGCACTTTTTGTAGGGGAGAGCCATGGTTTCCAAATCTTCTCTCCAAGGGTTCTCAGCTGAAAATTAGGGTTCGTATATCTATTTTCAAATAAGTACACCTCCTAAATCCCCTCCTTTCATCTTGTGGTGTTAAATTTATGGTGCATACCCTCCCTTTCCCTCTATGTCATGGTTTAAGAAATTGAAACCCTAGTTTCACAATTTACAATCTTAATTGCTTTCCCCTGGACCCCTTTTACCTTCCCTACACCCTAACTCACTCCCCCTTACCTTACATCCCTTTATTTCCCATTCCCAAGCTTTATTCCCTAAACACTACCTCTAAGTTGTGCTTTCCTAGGCAGCTAGATAACTCCTTGTAATAGAAATTTCCTACCCTATTTCCCTAAAAATTTCACCCTCCCATCACTTCCCTAAGCTCCCCAACCCCTTTAAAAATTTCCCCACATTTTCCCTCGCTCATCATAACCCCCTAACCCTATAATCCTACTCCCTTTCCTTTCCCCTTCTTCCCTAGGGTTTTCAAGACAAACTGAACATAATGGAGGGGGGAAGAAACATAATGGAGGAGGAAAGAAATACCACATAAGAAGAAAAGAAAACATATAACAAAGGAGGGAGAATTATGATATTAGAGCCATCAGACACTAGGGAATTAATGGCATCACCCTTAGCTATCAAATTTTTCCAGTATGCAGGTTGCTTTGAATTTTGTGAGATGGTACAAAGAGTGCAAAGCCATCCTACTTTGACCAGGGTTTTCATCAACAAACTCCAAAAAGACAAAGTGACTATAGCAGGGGTGACTTTCACCATTTCCACTGACATCATTACAACAGCAACAGGGATACCCAATGTGGGTGAAAAATGGTTTAAGACTAAGGATTTGGATGCCTAGTTGTATGAGCCTTACCTTAAGGCACCTTACAATCTTTAATTTTTGTCAGTTTTTGAACAGATTTTCCCCCATGATGAAAATAATCATGAAATAATTCACTTGTGAGGGCAGATTCTCCAGGTTATACAACTATCACATCAGTTTTCTCATGCATTTCACTAGGGTGAAATTGCTCAACCTTCCCTATTACTTGTACAGGAGTATTGACAAGATGGCATACATAGTGCAAAAAAGAGATTATGAGCTTCAAATGAATAGCCTCTTTCATCATTCACTGATTAAAATCATTGTCCTTCACCACCTCAATCAGCTGAACATTGCATGGGAGACTTTCGTTGAGGCATATGTCTTCACTGCAGCTCCAAGTCAGCTTGCTAGACCTATTCCACCACCAGCATTAGTTCCTCACAAGAAAACTAGGCTGTCTAGAAGGGTCACAGTGAAGAAAAACAAAGAGGAAAAAGAGGTTAAAGAATTCAAAACCTACCATAGGGGACCTAGGCAAGTGTTTTCTCCACATATTTTGGAAGGGGTCTTGCCTTCTTCATCAACAAAACTGGGAAAACAAAAGCAGCAAGAGGTAGTTGTTCAAGAGGAGGAAGACCTTCATGAGGAAGAAAGAGAGTTTGATATGGTGGAATTGGATGTCCAAGATGATCATGAGACCTCAAATCTGATCATCAAAGAGAAAGATGCCACAATCATAAAGTTGCAGGACAATATGGGCATAGCACAATTTGTCATCTCCTTCCTTGAACAAGAAAACAAGCAATTGAAAGACAAACAAGTACTCTTGGAATTAGAGTTGCTGAAGACCAAGAGGCAAGACACCAAAGGTAAAGCAGAGATGGAACCTAATGAGTTTGACCATGATGAGACTCAAATCACCAGGAAAATAGCAAAAACAAGAGGTCTTAATAGAGAATTTTAGCAGGAGAAACATGAGGCAGAACAACTCAGTTTTGAGGAAAGTATAGCAAAGGAAATCAATGATGGCAGAGAAGTGTGGCTTGACAGAGTGAACATCCACCTTAAAAAGCTCCTTCATAAGGCCAACAAGGATATTATATGCTCAGACACATGGCTTATAGATACACCACTAGAAACAAGATTTGCAACATCGGGATCAAGCAATTGAAGGATAAACTCAAGCAAACCCTAATTAAGCAAAAGGAGAAATACAAACTTGAGTTACTTGTTGATGCCTCCTTGGTTGCTTGAGACACCTAATTAGCACTTCATCCACCAGTTTTGAAGAGTTTTGGGTAACTTTTTAATTTTTTGGGCATTTTTTTTAAATTTTCACACTTTTTGCACAGTCAGCCTGTAAAAAGCGCAGCATGGGCAACGTTGCGCCTTTTTTGGAGGCCTCCAAATGAGAAAATATCTGTAGATTTGGATTTAGAATGATGACTACATCAAATTTTAACTACTGGCACTCAAAAAATAGAGCTTTTGACAGGTGGAAAAGGTCAAAAACCTCTCAAAAAACACCTTTTTACCTCCTTTTTAAGCCTCTCGCTGCACTTTTTGACTAGTCTTGGGATACTAAATTGTTGAGGAGCTTCACTCAACCATTTTTAGAGCTTGAGCACATTTTTGACAACCAGATTGGAAGAGCTTTCCAATAAGCCATATTGAGCCCAAATTGGACTTTAGGAAGTCACTCAAAATTTAGTTTGAAGGTCCACGCTGTGCTTTTCACCAGGCATGTTGCGCTTTTCCCAAGCACGTTGCGCTTTTTACAATTCACTGATTTTTTCAGAATTTTCTAGTTTTCTCAGTTGATTGATGGATTCCAAGGAGATTTACTGATGTAATTGTAAAATGTAAATGTCATTATGTCAATAATAGTTACTATATGTAGATACATCAAGTAAATATGTAATTTTGGGTCAAGGTGAATCAGTTTCATGAATGATGGGGATGATTTTGTTGACCTCCCTAGTCATTAGGATTCCAGTTGAGAACTTTGGGGATCAGATCCACAAGTCATGGATTTGACTCTTGAGAGTGGGAGAAGCAGTTTTTGGTCTATATCTTTCATTTCCTTTTTCATTGCAAGGGTTGGATGTTGTGTAATTGATCATTGAACACTAATGTAATCAGAATTTTGGCAGGAACTAATATACTGAGTTGCAGCTATTTGGTGGGATTCCTATGGTAATGTATTTTAACATTATTTCCTCTTATTTTTTCAAATGTTTTAATGTGTTGTGATTTCCATATTCATGCCATCTCTTAATGTAATTAATTCCTAAATCAGATAGACATAATTCATTAGTTGATGCTTTGTTTTGGAGAAATAGTTACAGTTTCATGTTCACTTTCTTCTCATTGAAAATAATTCATGTTTCCAATGCTCTTTTTTGAAACCCTAGCAGACTAAACCACTCCATCAAGATACCTTAATATGTTAAAGTGCTTACCTACCTTGCCTCATCAGATCCCTGCAATTTTGATCCTTTTTTGCCCTGACCTATTTCACCATCCAGCACTCAAAATAAATCAATCGAACCCTAGTGCTACTATACCTAGCCTAAAATCCTTTTTATCCAGTCATCTTGGTTGTGGTCTCTTAGAGAGAGCCCTCTCCTGCCTAGTTGGGCTAGCTACTTGGCGAAAGATTGGTCTGTGGTTACCTTTGTTGGTCTCTTCTTCAACCTTGGAGATCCGATGGAGTGATAACAGTACCAACCTAGGCTCTAGGACCAGCAACTTAACCCAAGTTGTTCTATGGATTCCAAAGAATTTGTTCCAAACCACCGCCATATGGAACATGAGCACCAATAAGAAAAAAAACAAGTGGAAAACCCCACAACACCATGGATATCCAGAAAATGGAAAGGCAAGGATAAAACCACTGTAAATCTAGGTAAAACCCCATGCCAATGACAACACATAACCAAAAATTCACATGCATATATCATGCATCCATAAATCAGCAAGGAAATTAGGCATGTAACATCTTACCTACAAAGAAATCTAGTTGTAGTTGTTGAACCGAATATTTCCTTGTGCTCCCTACTTTCCTTTTCCTTATTTCTCCAATCCAAGTTAATGCCAAAGTGCTCCAAGATTTCTCTAATTGTGCAATAGTGTGAGAGAATGAGAAAATGAAATAAGAGCTCCAAAACTAAACTGACAAAAATCTAGCAATTGATCCTCGGAAGCCCTTTTATCATTGAGGCATCTATTTTCTTCATTTTCCTTCATTTTTCCTCTAATTTCCCTTGCGTGCAAATTTATGTCTCTTCACCTTCCTTTTCTCCTATTTTCATTTATTTCATAATTAAAATTCCAATTAATGCCTCTTTGCCTTTTCCAATTCCTTTTCCAATTTTCATAGCCATCAATAAACCGAAAGTGATCCCCACTATAATATCTACCCACCATTCAACTTGGAATACATATATCATGGGCTTGGTCTTATATTGTTCTACATGAAAAATCAATCAAGGTTGTTACAACCATGAAAATTGATTTTCTAAAACTTATGGTAAATTCAACTAAATTTTTCTGAGGTTGGCGCAAATAAATGTGCTTGAACCTTCAATCAATGAATTAGATAACGGGATGTGCAGAGTTTACTAATTTTTCAGTCTTGAGAAATGGATCACCTTCACATTTCTTTAGGTAATTTGGGTGACTTAGAGAAGGATTTCCCTTATCTCCCTTTTTATTTATAATAGTAGCATAAGCTTTGATTATATTGATATATGAAACAATGTGAGATGGTGAGATCAAAGTGATTAAGTTTGTAGGTATAAAGATCACACACTTATTGCTTATTGATGAAATTCTCCTTTTTGGTAGGGGAACTTTATAGGAATTGAAACCTTTTAAAACATCATTAATACATATTTCAATTCAATATGATTAAAATTCAATATGAGAAAGTCTTTCTTCTTGTATAATGAGTTATGTGACATTTTGAAGAGGAAGATAACAAAACTTTTTCCGCTAAAGATGAAACCACTTGATAAACGAGTAAAATATTTAGGCTTTATGTTAAACCCAATTGCTAAAAATTGTGCATTGGCTATTATTGATTTAAAAAAATCAAGATTGCATCAATTTTTGTTTTCATAGATGGTTATTGAGAGGAATAAGGTTGATCTTGGTTAAGTTGGTTCTTGAGAGTATACTTGTTTATTGATTTTCGATTGTGCATGTGCCAAAAAATATTTTGGAAGGGATCTAGAAGAAGTGTTCTAGTCTCCTGTGGTTGGGAAGCAAGGAAAAGGAGGGCATACCCCTTCCCAAGAGGGTACGGATAGCAACAAAAAAAAATAAGCATGGTGGATGGGAATTAAAAAAATTGCATGTGTTTGGATATGTGTTCGCTACAAAGAGCCTTTGGAGGTTGTTGTTTAAACAAGGTATGTGGGGAAAGTTAATGAGAAAAATATACTTATAGAATAGAGATACAAAAAATTTAATTATAAAATAGCATAAATCCAAAAAAGGTGCCTCAAATACTTGGAAAGAGTTAGTCAAATCTTTTAAGATCTTAGGCCCATGGGTAGCCTGGGAAATTGACAACGATTCCAAGGTGAAAGTGGGATAAAAACCATGGGTTGGGTGTTTGTTAATGTTTCACCTTTCTAAACCTATAAGAAGAGTCCTTATTCATATAGGAATAGAAACTTTAGTGGACGCTTTAGGAGGAATAGTACAAGGTATATGTTTACAAGGGTCGAAATCGTTGGAGGAGTTTATGTTCATGATGATTTGGAAAGTGACTAGACCTCAATTTAAATGATATCAAACATAGTGTTATTTCATTTTCAATGCAGAAGTATAAAATTTTCTTGTCTATAAATACAACTACAAAAATATTAATAGTGAAGCTAAGGTATGAAGCTAAGATTAGAGAAAATGTTGGAACTGTGGTGCAGTGGTGATAGAAGGTGGCATGGAAGTTTGATGGCCCTTTAAAAATTAAGATATTGTTGTGGATGGCACTGGAAAATGTGAGACTAAATTGGAAAAATGGTAAAAAGTAAGGATGGAATGGGTTAGGGTATTGTTGTTTATGTAAAACTGAGAGTGGGTCAGTGGACCATCTTTTGTGCATTGTTCCTTTACAAAGGATGTCTAAAAGGTAATGTTTAACTTTTACAATATACAAAACCAATGGAATAAAGGGAGTTACGTGAGGATTGGTTTGAGCAAGATAATAATAGAAGTGAGAAAGTTATATTAGGGGGAGACCTAAACTTCACCATGATGAGAGGAGAGATTTAGGGAAGGAATACAAAACCACACCTTCTAATTGTCCTCTTTATACATAAATTTGAAGATGAAAATTTATGTTATGTGGAACTAGTTGAGTTGTCTCTTACTTGGATAAATAATAGTCTAGGGGATGATTTTATCTCAAAAAGGATTGATAGGTTCATTGTCTCCACTAGGATACTAATATAGGTACCAAAAGTAAGATCATGAGTGGGACCTTAGGGAATATTTTCTCACTCCCATGTTTCTCTTAAGATGGAGAACACAAACTCTAAATTTAACCACCACTAGTTGTAGGATGAATAATACAAGGATATTTTCATAAGGGAATGGGAACACATTAATTATGAGAATAATGAATCCGTTATGTTTAAATTTAATGAATACTTGAAGAAGATTAACTAACCCACTATTTACCCCGATGGAGGTGAGCCCCGAGAAAAATCTAAGGATGGGGAGAATAAGTCCCATCCCACGAAGTGCGATAAATGCAGGTGGAAGGTGATCGGAAGGCCTTGGGAATCGACCCATGGAAGCCTTTGGAAATGATACTTAGTATAATTTTCATAATTCTGCGAGTGAAGGCAACATTTGTAAGTTGGGCGATGAATTGTGGGAGTACCAGGAACTAGCTAGACGTCATGGAGAGTATCCTCATAATCGTTATCTGGTTCTCTGGGGAAGAGGAGGCTTGTATCTTCAGTAATTTTCGTATCATGCCTTTTGGCTCTTTAAGCACTCTCTTTGTGCTTGTAACCTAGAGACCTAGACCAAAAGGTGCTCCACGTCAACTCAAATTGATATGATGTTATCCTTTGTATTCAACGTAGGTGGTGGTGGACATTTAAGGCGGGAGGTGGTAGACGGTATGCCAGGTGGTCTCTGAAGGCTTTGTAGTTGATAACGACCACCTCTCCCTTCTTGTCTTCTGGTACAAGTGGGCTTATCTTACCCGATATCATTTCCTCTCCCTACTCTATCTGCAGCTAGAAGAGTGGGGCGCTCAGGCTTGGGCATGTTGGTTGGCTCAGATAAACGAGACAAGGGTAGAAAGCTGCTTGGAATGTCTATCCTAGTTTAGACTGTGTTCTCTCTATGAAACCACATCTAGCTGCAAGGCGTGGAAGGAAATTGACTCTTGATGCCTATACCAACCTCCTCTATCAGTGTGGGGGCAGAAGCCTCTTTAAAATTAAGGCTTCACGGTAGTGGTTCTGTGGCTTGCCTCTTTGTGCAGTCATTGCTTGGGTACATTGTTATGCAACCATCTCACAAAATAGAAGAAAATATAGATCAACAACTTAAAAAGTATCGTATTCAAGGGGGAAACCTCCTTTACATTACATAAATGAAAAATTCTTGGATGATACAAATGATAATACCTCCTTGGTATGTATAGGGGTCTAAGGGGTCACAATATAATCAAAGCCTACATCTCAATAATAATGTAAGGGCACAAAAATAACAATAGTGGGCTTCTATGGGGCACAACAATAACAATAGGGGGCTACACTAACAATAACAATAAGGGGAATATATTAGTATTATAGGGACCTAACATGCCCCTCTCCTTCAAAAAATTGTTGTCCTCTACGCTTGAGTAGTTTCAGATGCTTATGTATAAAATTATCATCCTCCCATGTGGAATCTTCAGCGGGTAATTTCTTCCACTTAATGAGATACTCTGAGATTAATCAATTTCGTATTTGTCGGATTCTTGTTTTTGTGACTGCTTCAAGCTCAAATATGATTTTTCCTTCTTCGTCAAGTTCTTGAAACATTGTTTTAACTGGGAGCTTGTCACCGATAACCTTCTTTAAGCATGAAATAGGGAAAACTGGGTGTACTTGGGAAGATGCAAGCAACTCCAATTTGTATGCCATAGTACCAATATTTTACAGCACCTTGTAAGGACCATAGTACTTGGATGATAACTTATTATCCTTCTTAGCATGCTTAAGGGAAATTTGTTTGTATGGTTGTAGCCGTAAAAATACCCGGTCACTTACGTCAAAAATTCTTTCACTGCGATGCTAATATGCATTTCGTTTCATTCGATTCTGCATCAGAGTGAGATTATCCTTGAAGAGTTGTAGAACTTCTTGTTGATGTTCGATGTGATATTCCACTACTTGAACCTTAGAATTTTCTCTTAAAGATGATGTGATGGATGGTGGATGATATCCATAAAGGGCCATTAATGGGGCCATTTTTGTTGTAGTATGGAAGGAAGTGTTGTACCACCATTCAGCTAGAGGTAACCACTTGACCCATTGTGTTTGTTTATCAGATACAAAGCAACAAAGATATTCTTCCAAACATTTGTTCATTATCTCAGTTTTTCTGTCAGATTGAATATGATAAGATGGACTATGAGCTAATGGAGTACCAAGACAAGAAAATAATTTTGTCCAAAAATTTCCAGTGAAAATGGGACCTCTGTCACTTACAATAATATTTGGGTTTCCATGCAACTTTTGAATTGTTTCCATAAATGCAGTAGCAAATGTACTAGCTTTTAAATTATGAGATAATGCACAAAAGTGTGCATACTTGGTAATTCTATCAACTATCACCATGATGACACTCATTCCTTCAGACTTGGGTAAACCTGTGATAAAATCCATTGAGACCTCCTCCCAACACTGACTTGGAATGGCTAAAGGTTGTAACAGACCCGAGGTCCTAATTGTCTCAACTTTATTTTGTTGGAAAACCAAACAATCTGCCACAAACTCCTAAATATCAGATATAAGGCCATCCCAAAAAAAATCCTTCTTGACCCTATGGTAATTTTTTAAAAATCTCGAGTGCCCTCCTAAATGGGAGGTGTGCAATTCCAAAAGAATCTTTTGCTTGAGTTGGGAATTCGTACAAAGATATAAGTGATCTTTGTACCATAGTGAATCATTTTTCTAGCTAAATGTATCATATGTATTGGGATCTTGCCACAAATTTTGAATGAGTGTCCACACCTATTCATCATTCTTCCATTCATCCCTTGCTTTGGTTATCCAATCAGATTAGATAATAGAAATGGAACAAAGCAATGCTTCCACATTCTCATCCTTTCTTGAGAGTGCATCTGCAACAACATTTTTCTTCCCTTTTTTGTATATGATTTCAAAGTCATAACCCAACATCTTTGTGACCCATTTTTGTTGCTCTTCTAAAGAAAATATTTGTTCCAAAAAGTATTTAAGACTATCATGATATGTTTTTACCTTGAAATGTCGTCCCATTAGGTAAGGTCTCCATTTCTTTAGTGGATATAGTATTGCCAACATTTCCTTCTCATAAATAGGTTTGTGCAAATACTTTCCTTTGATTTGACGACTTTAAAAAGGAATGGGTCTTCCTTCTTGCAATAAAACAACACCAAATCCATTTCATGATGCATCACATTCCATAAACAAGGTTTTTGTGAAGTCTGGCATAGCTAAGACCAATGCTTGGCACATTGCCTCTTCAAGATGTTCAAAGGCCTTAGTTGCTTTCGAAGTCCAAGAAAATGCATCTTTCTTCAGTAATGTGTTAGAGGTGTTGCTATTCTCCCATAATTCTTAAAAAACTTGCAATAATACCCTATCAACTTGAGAAATAATTGAAGATGATTTATGGTTGTGGGGATTTTCCATTCCTTAATGGCTTTAATTTTGTTAAGGTCTACCTTAACGCCCTCATGAGATACAATATGACCCAAATATTCCACATCTTGTACTCCAAAGAAACATTTGGAGATTTTTGCATATATTTTTTTCTCCTCCAATAGTTTGAGTACCTGTTGTACGGTACAACAACCCCCCATTTTTAAATTGTTCATATCCCATAATGGGGACCCTTTCTATAAAAATTTTGGCTAAACACCTTTTAGGATTTTTTACGATTTTGTTAATTTTTCATTTTCTTTAGATTCTTGTTTTGATTGTTTAGTTGAAATCGATTTTTTATAAGCTTCATTTTGATGTTTGTTTCCTCTCATTTGGTCAACCGGTTGTAAATAGCACTCCTTTGATGTCTAATCAATTATGTCGTCTGGGTTAGAAAATGCGTAAAATGTACAATATTTCATTTTTTTAAATTAGTTCAATAATGTATTTAGTTTAAAATATTAACTCATAGTTAGTTATGACTAATATTTTTCATTTTTTTTACTTATACAGCCAAATAACAAAGCATCGGGATTTCGATAATTTACTCCAATTTTCAAATAAATCTAGACTCGAAAAATCCGAAAAATCTAAAATGTCAAAGTGGCTGTAGCTTATTTAGGCAAATCATCATTTTAGATAAATTCATAATCTAATTTAAACATCATTAAAATGAAACCAAAACAAAAAACTAATTTTTAATGTTAAATTTTAAATTAATTATTATATAATTAATTAATTAAATTAAAATTTAATATAAATATATATATATATATATATATATATATATATATATATATATATATATATATATATATATATATATAAACCAAAAAATCAAAAATTAAAATTCATCGCATCGGAAGTTTTAAAACCTCGATGAACTCATTTCATGCGATGCAATTGACTTCATGTGATTGCGATGAACTCATTTTATTCCAATGCGATTGACTTCATGCGATGCGATGAGGTCCACTCATTCCATCCGATGCGATGAGTTTATTATTTGCGATGCGATTAGACTCATTTATATTTTCCAATGTGATGAAGTATGTATTATCCCGATACAATGAATTTCATTTTCAATAAGATGAGTTACAACTCATTTCTCGATGCGATGAGTTCATTTAAGTCTTCTCATACGTTGGTAGTTAGTTTAATGTTATAGCTATAATGTTATTGTAAGTTAGTCATAGTGTTAGTTTTAAAGTTACGTGTAATATATATTAGTAGTAAGGTAGGTTAGTTAGTTTAAAGGGTAGATAACGTTAGTTTTTAGTGTTAAAGTTAGTTAAGTAGGTGTAATATTAGTTTAGTTTTATATGGCGTAGTCTACATGTGCTACGAATTGGACTTCCCGGTGGCGTTTTTCATTTCATTTCCGGCAGCACGTGAACTCTCGTCGTGGGCCCCAGCCTGTGCTGTCTCCGTTTCCTTTTATATTTCCGTCTTTCCGTCTCCGTCCGTCACCATCCTAATTTCCGTCTTTCCGTCTCCATCCATCGCCATCATAACTCGTCTAGCTGCCCCGAAGCCCTCCAGCTCTAGTCAAACGCCAGTTCTGCAACTTATTCGAACTCATTTTTGGCACTTTCCCAATTCAAACTCCACTCTATTGCATTGCGCGCAATTCAGCAGAGAAACGAAAACACAGCCCAAGCAGTTTTCACCGGGATTTCTCCAGCGTAAGAGGCTCTGCAGTTTCTCCCCTTGTGTGGCCATGTCTCCAACAACAGTCTGGATCCTGCCAGCAACACTCCTCAAGCGATCCTTGTTCTAACCCATTTCTGTGCATGTTTGGCAACACAGTGAGCATTAGTAGTTCCTCTGCCATATTTAGGCTTCATAGGAAGCAAGCCCTGGGCACTCAGGATACCGACTTCAAGGACACCAATGGAGGGCTTCCACAATTATTTGGCAGTGGGACTCAGATCTCTGCTGTAATGTGTAGATTCATCAAGGACATGATACCCACCATCAAGACAGATTCCGAGATTAATCCTGCTTGCAAACTCAGTTTCTTTCTTCTCTCCATCAACGACAGAATGCTTTTCAACGTACCACCTGGCGGGAACAGGTTTTTGATCCAAACGTCTTACTACTGATGACAAAGGAATTATAGTCTTCCCCATCACTTCATCTTTGTTTGGTCCTTGTCGATCCTTTGCTGTGAGAATCAAGTGCTCCTCCAACGGCTCTGCTGCCACGAAAACCAAATCCTCATTCCAAAGGGGATTTAATTCCCTGTTCTGAGCAACTCGTGTTTTTGTTATTTGGCTTCTCAGCTGTACTTTCACACTGACCTCAGGAAACCTTCCTTTATCATTTGACAGCAAATCCTGAGCCTCAATCACATTGACTCTAATGTACCCGAGTTTAGGAGAAAGGTACACCTTGGAACGAAGGCTAGCGACCCGATCAGTATGTACTGCAGCAGCATCAGCATGCCATGCTTCAAGAAAGGCCTCATCTGCTTGAGTCCCCGTCTACACTGCAAACATAAGCTCACCTGTCACCTTTGAGCCTGCATCATTGCCTTCCAAACTATACCATTGAGGTGTCAATGGACTGTCAGGAGGCACTCTCGTGGGTATCTCATGGATATCAAACATGAGATGTCCAATGAAATCATCCTTGATTAAGTCCTTATTCTTAACCACAATATCCACATACGATGCTTGGGTTCTCTCTTTGGAAAATGCAAATACCGGATTCCATTCTGGATTAGTTTCCTTCTCAAAGTGTTTCGTAGTTCCCTTGTAGTTCCCAAGTTTTACCTCGACATAAGGATCACAGCTCCCAGTGATGTCCATTGTTGGCAGGTCTCTAGATTCTACAATACGAACATACAGCTTGTCTCTATGCACCCCCATAGCACCTAACTGAGAACTGGTCTACTAGCTGAGAAGGTGTATTATGCATATGCACTACTTTTACTTCAGGCTTTCTCTCCTATACAGCTTTAGCACTTTGCTGTGTAGTCTGCTGTCAGTGTTGATACCCTCAACCATCAAAAGGATCTTGTAACAATAAAATATATTTACTTCACACACACATTTCATACAATAAGAGTGTTGCATCTTCAGGCTTCCTGTAGGCTTTAGCTGCTGCAAGGGGTCTGGGAACTACTTCTCAAATCTTTAATGGTTGTTGCAAGGGGTCTTCTCCGTGTATGCTCCAATGACAAAGGTCAACATCAGCAACTAGTAAGTGTCTCTAAGACTCTTCATGTCACCCAAACAGTCTTCTACACGGCTACTCCACGAGGGCTTCAACAATGCTCATTCTACATAGATAATCTCTTCAAGACTGCCTTCAATGGTTCTGCAACACAGTTGCCACAAAAAGTGCACAACAGTCCTCAGAGTATCCTTTAGTGTCCTTCATTATGCAAATACCGGATTCCATTCTGGATTAGTTTCCTTCTCAAAGTGTTTCGTAGTTCCCTTGTAGTTCCCAAGTTTTACCTCGACATAAGGATCACAGCTCCCAGTGATGTCCATTGTTGGCAGGTCTCTAGATTTTACAAGACGAACATACAAGTATAGCATCTGTTCAACCAAATCATAAGTGCTAGTCATAATATATATCTTGTCACAAGCACATATAATGCCTCTTTCCATGACCTGCTTCTAAACATAATGCAACATTTTTCAAGTGAACAAACAAGTTAGTTACAAACATTTGATTTGTCTTGCCCAGATTATAATGGTATCATATGATTTTATTTTCAGGGATATATATCATATAACTAAGACTCCTTGTAAATGAAGACAATCCTTCAATTATCATGATTGACCTTGAAGGTTTCTCTGAGTATACTTTACAGTCTCTTCACTATTCCATGATACACTCAAATGTAGCATTACTAACAGTTTCAATGAGAACCACAAGTCTAACTACGGATCTCTTTTAAATAGACTCATACCTGGTCCTTAAACCAGAAATTCTGAATGTGACCTACTGGTACATACCTTGCAGACATTATTTCAATATGAATCTCTAGCTTCCTGGTCCTCAGAAGCTCGGGCCTGTGCCACAGGAGCCACAGGAAATTCATTCACTTTCCTGAGGAGATGCAACAGAAGACTTGGCTTCTTGAGATATTTGGACCCTCTAACGACAGAATTATAAGTCACTTAGAATTAGACAATATTGTATTCATAAAACACATTCACACTTGTCAATAATATAAGATATTGACTCAGTCTTCTAAATTTAAAGAGCGCCATATTTTACAGATACCATTATGACATAGTGAGATCATCTTGCTTCATTGAATTAGAAGTCATTAGATTGAAAGAGAACAGACTTGTGACTAGACCTAGATTAGGTCGTTGCTGACAAATCTATTTGAGATATAAAAATAAACTGATACATACCTTGAGCGTCAAGCTACATACTGAATCTCATATTCAACCCTAATGATTTCTTCCAAAGCTATTTGGATTACGCAATAATACATATCATATCTATAGAGATACGTGCCAGGTCAATTCTCTTCCATTTTCTTACAGATATCAAGTTGGCTTCTTACTTAGCATTTTGACTATGTCTCATCTCCTTTTATTTAAGGGCATAAATCTAACATCAGATAGACATCTCTTCCCAACCACAAGATATCTGAGATTGTAATCAGATCAGTGATAAGACAACCAGCAAGATGTCATATCATGCTCTTCCATTTGTCCACAACAAGTCCTTGAATAGCTCTTAGACTCAGATTGTCACCACAGGTTAGGATCAACACCACAGACTAGGATCAGATCAGTACCATAACTTGGATCAAACACTCGGATCACCATATCAGATTGTGTACCTAACGGAGAACCGGTCTCCTTCAAACTGTAATCTACTGGCTGAGAAGGTGTATTATGCATATGCACTAATTTTACTTCAGGCTTTCTCTCCTATACAACTTTAGCACTTTGTTGTCTAGTCTGCTGTCAGTGTTGATACTGCATTGTTTCTGTCTCTAGTGGAGATCTCTCCTTGTTTTCATTATCCTCTTTTAAAGGATTCTTTCTGAGTCCATTCTCTTCCACATAATAAACCTTCAGGGCAACATCTCCCTTGATGTGTGAGAAAATGCCCCTCTTTTCCAGTGGAAAATGTTGCACAACTGCTTCTTCCTCTCTGACAACACTACTTCCATAAATCCTGACTCTTCCCATGAAGTTGTTGGTGTGAGCTGATTTATTCTCATGATATACATGTACATCTATTGTCTCAAAGGAAAAATTAGAAGGATCTGGGACAGTGAATGAGAATTTTTCATTCCAAACTGGACTTAGATCCTTGTCTTTAGTTACAGTGTGAAACCTTTGGTGGGAAAATTCAACCTCAATATAAGCACATGATGAACCCTGCCCATCCTTGGGCATCAAATTGTGGGCACTAATAACCTCCACTACTAACATGAACTTACTCATTTTTCTCTTTTTTTATTTCTAAAAAACACAACAGTATGGTGAACCCCCTTCTTCTTGAGTGACACTTTGTTTCACAAAAGCTAGACTCATTCAAATTAACTTCTGTTTGGCATGTGTCAAAATTTGTGTATGTCTTTATATTTTGTACTTGCTAAGTTTTTCTCAATTTATTCCTGATCCGATTCAAACTCTTGACTCTTTTGCCTCAATGAGTGCTTGTCAACTCCAAGCCCTGTGACTATGATGCAGATTATTAAAGAAACAATTACCAAATCAAAAAAAACATCCATATAACAGAACTTTACAAATAGAGAAAGAAATAAACATTGTTGAGACAAAAAGAAAAGTTCATATGACCTCCAACTGCAAATGATGCAGGTAAACTTGTTATCACAAATAACCAACCATTGCCATTGGCACATTCCTTTGCAGCAGGTGTTAAAAATTCTCAATTCACCAGAGAGAACTCATTTTTTGGTAAGCAAACCATTTTACATGGGTCTGGAAATGTAGGTTTGAATATGAGCATGTGGAATTCTGGTACGGTTGTTGGAAGTGGAAATGATTTCCATAGAGTTAACATGCCAACAATTTCTTCTGTTTGGGCACATCACTCTATGACAGTTGAGAGTCAGCCAAGGACAACGGACTCCAGAGATGCAGAAGACAACAAAAGGAATACTTAATAGCTTTCATGTCTAAGCATTACTTAATAGCTTTCATGTCTAAGCATTATTGGATTGTTTTCTGTATCATATGACTTTTGAGGATGTTGGGACAGTAAATCTCAGATGTGGTGGAGGCCTTGGTGCTTTTGATTTGGACCAGCTTCATTTCACCAATGTTGTAAGTCTGCGCAGTTCTTTTTATCAATTGAGTTAAAAAGAAAAATTCATATGACCTCCAACTCACGATAAGAGAATATCAGAGGAAAATATAACTTCTGAAATAGGCACAACATGGGAAAGCTAAAGTACTTAAATGCCCTTATACTACTCAGTGCACAACTTTAAACGAAAAAAGTTCAGAAAAATCACATGTACAAAGCTGCAGCAAGACTTATTTTAATGGTACAACTCATGGAGGTCCATGAGATGTTATGCACCAAGGATGTGCTATGGCACAAATTTAAAAATTAAAAAATATAAATAAAAAATAAATATTATAATATAATTATAAATTCAAGAAACATCCTTAAGGTAAGTGTTCATCACATGCAATTGCCTTAATAACAATAAAGATATACTTCAATCTATGTTATATTGCATCATGTATTGGAAAACAAAACCATCCCTCCAGACAACAACAAATCAAATGCACAGGTGTGTACTTATCAGTTCCTTGTCCACTGAGAGAAAATTGAAGTGCCTATATATCAACAACAATTGGAGTAAGTCCATCAACTTAAAATTCTAGTATCTAGCTTCTACAATAAAAAATTCAAGCAAAAGCACACCATAACACTCTGTTTATGTCCTTGTGGGCTACCCATGTGATTCAGCCAAGTTGTTATTACCCAATTCTGAAACCAACACAAGACTTCTACCAATGCTGCCGTGGTTGACCAAAACATCAACAAAAGTTGCCATAGTAGCCATTACACAATATTGATTCTTGGGGACAAAACAATACATTATCTACCTCCTTGGGGTATATGGAAAAGTTAGGAGAAGCTGCTATATTAGCAATATCCATAGAAGATCACCATAAATTAAACATTTTTTTTCAGGATTCAGGATTCAATATGGAGATAATGAAGATGGATTTATTCAAGAACCTGTATCTCCTCCTGCACACAGTATTGACTCCATTTGTGTTCAGTGGTCTTCTAACAATACATAGTTTAAATGGATTTCCAAGCTAAACAAGGTTTGGTCTTACAAGATTTTTTGCAAATCATATGTGATTGATTTGATATCAAAGACCGCTTTCCAAAACTTAGTTCATAGATAATGGATTCTATTGGATAAAGTTGTCATTGATGTCAATATGATGACAAACCATATGTGTATTGCTGAAGCTAGCCCTAGGTATATGAAAGACAATGATTGAAACCCTAAGAGAAAACCCTAGAAGCAAACCCTAGGTGCCAAGTGCATTAATGTGGCCCTAGCATTGTTGAAGATGAAGAAGCCCTAGATAATTGATGGATGAACATATATGGAAGGTGCCCTAGGTCTATGAACAAGAAACGATATTACATATGGAAGAAGCCCTAACAATGAAAGCCTAGATGCATGGAAAATACCTAAGCCCTGGATAATTGATGTCAAGTCCTAAGCATTGCTAATCATTAAGCCTTAGATAATTGATGAAAATCCCTAATATACCTTACGTGTATAGATGAAGAATGTATAGGTGCATCTATTTTATTCTATGAGGGTTAGACATGCATTCCTACAACATCTCAATGAATACCTAAGCCTTGCAAGGCCTTTTATGCTATCAAAAGGGGATTATAAGATGCCTTAAAAAATACAAAAAAAAATATTATAGGAGAAACAAGAAAGTAATAAAAAAAAGGGGCATCCATTTAAGGAAGGCCCCTTTTTGGGATTGAAAGAACCTCTGGCATATTTTAGGATCACTTGAAAGCAGGTTTTATGGAGATGACATTGAAAAATATAATGGACACTTAAGGATACTCTGAGGACTGTTGTGCACTTTTTGCGGCAATTGTGTTACAGAATCATTGAAGGCAATCTTGAAGGGATTATCTATGTAGAATGAGCATTGTTGAAGCCCTCATGGAGTAGCCGTGTAGAAGACTGTTTGGGTGACATGAAGAGTCTTAGAGACACTTACTAGTTGCTGATGTTGACCTTTGTCATTGGAGCATACACGGAGAAGACCCCTTGCAACAACCATTAAAGATTTGAGAAGTAATTCCCAAACCCTTTGCAGCGGCTGAAGCCTACAGGAAGCCTGAAGATGCAACACTCTTATTGTATGAAATGTGTATGTGAAGTAAATATATTTTGTTGTTACATGATCCTTTTGATGGTTGAGGGTAGCAAATATGTTCCTCAAACTACAGATGGGGGAATTTATGGTAGGGTTTTGGGGACAGGTAGTGAGCTAGGGTTTCTAATTTGTGACATTTAAGACTTTCCACCCTTGGATTTCCTTTCATATGCATAACCCCTTTTAGTACATCCAAATATATTTTCTTTTTAGCTTCATCGTGACCATTTTTCTCTTCTAGTTACAATAATAGATTTTTACAAAGAGTTAGGTTCAAACAGTCTTATCTTAGTTTGGATTTTCAACCTTGGATTTGACATGTAGATATTTGTCCAGTTTTGCAGAGAGTCTGACCTTTGATTCTAAGACTTGAAACTTCTAGTGTATTATTTGATTGTTATTTCCTTTTGGAACAAATGCATGAGTTGAACATCTTACGATTCATCTTGGGTATGGTTCTCTCTAATTTAATTCATATATAAAGTTGCCGAAGTACCCTTGGGGATTTTAGCAATCTATCTCTCACCGCAAGTATGGGGTGACCCATCCAAATGTTGTGGATTCTTTTATTGTGATTTTGTTTTGGAACAAATGCATGAGTTCAGCATCTTATGATTCATCAAATAGAAAAAAAATAGAAAAAATATCTCATTTTTTTACAGAATTGTAAAAAAACTATTAACAATATGAAACTCCAACCCATTTGGGCAATGCATCATCACATCTAGGGCATCCACCAACACAATTGGGTCATTATTACAACAACATATTCCAATTTTTTTTCTCATCAAGCTTCATGCTAACAACTTACAATGTTGTTTTGGGCCTAAGACATACTTCTACACTTATTTTTTCCTTTCTTCGTTCTTGTTAACAATTCAGAGGGTTATAGCATCTGTTTTTAGGATTTTTTTACTGTTTTTGGAGCTATTTATTTAGGGTTTTTATCATGCTATTATTTTTTCCAAAATTTTAAGGTTGTTAACCTTTTGTGTCCATTGACATAATAGGAAAAAAGTTAGCAGGAAGCCCTCCTTCCCACATACTTTTTAAAAAGTGCAAACCAGTGTTGCACAACTCATACTTCGCAAATGCCCGGATGGCATATCATTGGACAACTTGGGAAGGCTTGGGAAAGACTCGAAAAATAGCAAAAAAGTGAAAACTATCTCATTTTTTTGCATAAAAGATAAATTAATGTCACATCATATTATTGAGAAAGGATCCCCAACATCAAAACATTTACGTCGTATTCCTCAAGTGCGCAATGGCAATCATAATAATTTGCAGAGTTTTTAAAAGGACCCATTTGTGATTGAATAGATATGTTTTTGGTGTAATGAAATTTTAAAAATTCTAAAATTGTATGCTAAAGAGTCTTATCATGAAAGAGAACTATCAACGAGCTTAAAGATGCCTTGATTATGTTCAAAGAGGACAAGAATGCAACTTGCATAAAAAAAGAAAATTCTAGGATGCATTTTGTAAGCTCATATGCCATTATAAAGATCGAAGCTATAAGACTCAGCGATGTTAATTAGCACTAGGTCATTAGTACAACTAACATTAGTATAGTTTGTGATATTCCCACTTAGCATTTTGCTAAGTAAAATATCCAATTTTGCCATTTTTTCCATCATATCGATTTGCACTTAGGAAATGTGGGTAGATGGGGTACCACAACGCAGAGGAAATTATAGCAACATAGGGACTACGCAATACTTGGTGGAGTCACTCCGGGGGGTTGAGGAGTGAGGGGAGTTTGAGGTGGAGATTTTGTGGGGAGGCTTTGGGAGCCTTCCAACAAGGATTACAGTCATTTTGGGAGCCTTTACCAACAAATTTCACGGGAGGAACATTCTTCCCTGCAGTAGAGCCACTGAAGCAAGAGGGCTGAATTTTCGGGGTCAAGCTTTGGCCAAACCCTTTATGGGTTTTTCTGGGTATTGTGTAGGGAGGATGGGATTAATTTCCCAGAAATTTTTGAGCAGTGGAGAGGGACCTAGCAGCATACCTATTCAGGCAACAACATATTTATGGGAAGTTCCAGTGCAGAACTAGGGAAGCACAGCGATTTAAGGAAGAAGGGTGACCTGTACTACATTTGTGGCTTTGCTAGCTTGCATAGAGCAAGCCCAGGTGCACTTTTTCCAACACGTTTATTGTACACCCATTCTTATTAATAAAATGACTCGGCAACGCAGATTTTGGTGTCAACTTGTGTTCTGAATGCGTGTTTATGTTTTATGTGATTTTTATGTCTATGCACGCCTGTTATTTGTTGTAACATTGGATTAGGGATATTACATAGTTGCAACTTACAATAAAATACAATAACATTACAACTTAAATTTATAGGCCAATAAATGCCTTCATAAGAAACTAGTACAATACATTTTCCATGTTACAAAACCAAGTTTATAGTAATCAATCATCATAACTTTCTCAAAATGGTGGCACACATGTTCCAACCCCATAGAGAAAAAGAACCAAAATCCTAAACCATTGAGGTTCCTAGGAATTAGATCTACATTTACTATTAGTCTATTGTTGTTCAAAAATAGCTATTCACATATATCATCACTTGCCACATTCATTAGAATATGGAAATATGGACCATACCTTTTATAAGGTAAAGATTAACATTGAAAAATAACTACTCAAGATTCAAATGGATCAACATATTTGACTTTCAGGCAAAGAGTTCTACTTTAGCATGAACCTTATACATATTTTTTATTGCATGCAAATCAAAACCAATCTCAGATGAAAATTCATGAATTACTATTACAAATTATACGTGTTCATCGCACAACCTTTGGAAGATGTGCATTGTTCTCTAAAGGAGCCATGTTACACTGGTGCAAACCCAAAACAACAGAATAACATTATTCAACATTAATGAACATGGATCTAAACCAATATTTCTATTCAACATGTGGGGAGAACAAAAGAATTTTGCATTTGGAAAATAAAAATTGGGAAGTCTATAATTTAACCCAACTACTTCGAAGTTATTCCTTCCCAATTAGTTACATTGTGTTAATTACATCAATCTTCAATCTTTCCTTTATAAAAAATATGTTTTCCATTCTAGAGTGATTTGCATGTCAATTAAAAATAAGTAATTATTCCTCATAGTATCCATGTTAAAAATTCTCCTTTTGCTATTTTCCAGGAGCAGTGATCTTGAACCACTTCAAGTACTAATTGGCATGCAACATGCATGAGATCAAATAAAATTAAAGATGATCTTTTTGGAAGCTTCTTGAGGCCATACAAGCACTTCCTAGTGAGAATAGAGGGCCTGTCAAACAATTTGAGCATCCCTGCCATGAATCCAATTATCCAAGTTAGAAAAACATTATCTTATTCATGTTAACAACTTAGATATTTTGCAAATTTATAAAATACCAGATTTGGGGGGTTGTCTTTACTGTAATGGATCATTCAAGATGATGAGGTATGCCAGTAGAAAATTGGGAAATTTTGGAGTTGCAACCCTCTTGTGGGCATGTTTGTATGGTAGAAGAAGATACTTCTCTCCTCATATTATGATTACCTGGTATAAATATAGTACAGAAAATAAAAATATATTAATAATGTCCAATACACTAATAAAAAAAAATTTGAGAACAAAACTATCACAACATACCCGACAAATCACCAACTGGAAAATTATCAACCAGCGAAGCATGTTCCAAGCGAGAAACATCCATAGAAAAATCCCCTATATATATATATATATATATAAATATAAAATTTCAATTCTCATCATAAACATATTGGCACATAAAGTAATGCACACATGAAAATATTGATTACATCAATTAGTAGTTCTATCTAATGTACCTGAAATTGTAGGAAAGTTAGAACGACACTGCATCAATCTATCTCGTTGAGTTGAAGGAACAATAGTGGATTGTTGTACCTCTACAAAAATTCGCACAAAAGTTAGCTAAGAAATGATGATGTTCATATACACTAATGTAAACATATTGATCTCATTACTCTATGAAACATACCTGGCACAATAGAGGATGCATGGTTGGAGTGAGGACGGCCCCGCTTGTTGAGGTTTTGAAATTGAAATGGTTCATATTCAGATGCATGGACATTTAAATCAACTTCCAAGCCACCACTTCGTTTGTTTCTTTTTTTTTTCTTTTTTGGACTGAGAAAACTCTTTTTCCTCTTCAAAGATGATTCAAAAGCCCCCAACCTAAGGGTGAAGTCATAATCCATAATATGAAGATTATTGGCATCATCCGTCATTTTTTTAACCAAACCAATCAATTGATTCGTCTTGCTCAAAGTAGCAGGAGGACTGTTTCGAAACAAGTCCAAATAGCCAAACAACTCCTCTCTAGAAAACTGGAGTTCTTCAACATCTATATCAACATTGTCACCAACCATAAAAATTGTGCTAGTATCTTCACCAAGGTTTGGTGTCTCCATATTTATCTCAAGAGGGGCATTCAATGAATTGGGTGAGGCATCTTGATATGATAACAATTTTGATTCCATCAAGGGGGAATACAACCAATCTACCTTTATAACATGCTTGCAAATGTTGCCACGAATAGACCATGGGCAATCACAAGTTAAAAAATTTGTGCGGTGAAAACTGACGAGATATTGCTTATCACGATTACTTTGACTCTTCACCCAATAAGCATGAGATATACTTTCATGAAGGCTGCAATCACTATCTGCAATTCTTCTAGCTTTTTCTATCGATGATTCAAGTTGCTTCTCCTTCTTGTAATTGTTCAAATATCCTTCTTTTTTCAAAATTTCCTTGAATCGATAACAAGGTTCAACATTAGTTAGTAGGATATAGATCAACCAATCCATTCGACGAGCACATTTCTTTCTTCGATCGGATAAAAATTTTGTCTTCAAGTAACTATGATATGACTCCACAGCATTGTTTGTCTCCTGATTTGCATGAGGAAAATCTCGACAACCTTTTACCCACATTCCTAAATATAAAAAAAGATGAGTTAGTGAAGATACATTGTTTTTATAAAACAAAAAAATATGAATATAAAAAAGAGTATGTGAACTTACGGATCTTATCACCAGCAACCCAGTTCTTGTGGAAATAGTCCAAAAATTTCTTTTCATTTGCAAATTTATTGAAAAATCCATTGATTGCATTGGTCATTGCATCATTGGAGCAATTTATCATGATAGACCCTAGCTCACTAAACATCTCGTTTGCTTTTTCTCGACTACTGGCTAATCGGTTCACATTTTTTAGCCATGCTCTTCGTACGTGCCAAACACACAAAATCACTTCACAACTTGTGATTCTCCTGCCAAATTCAATTAATCTTAAGTGTGACGTCTTTAGAATAAACAAAAATTACAATGTAAAATAAGAAGATATAAGTTACCTCAAAGCATCGATTTCAGCCAATGCATCATCAACCATGAAGGCATTGACTTTCCAATAAGGACAAAGTTGATAACACCTATGCATGAGGCGCTCCAACCATTGTGCAATATCCTGTGATGTATTACGAGATGCCACCACCCATGCAACTGGAACCCCACTTTGTTGCTCATCAAAAGCCACGAGTGTGTACAATTGATACTGTCATATTAAAAAAAAATATAAATTCAAACTTAAGTCATTAATCATATTAAATTGCTACAACTCAAATGATTGTAATTAATAAATCATTAGCAACATACCCCATATTTATTTGTACTAAATGTTGAATCCATGGCTAATAAACTGTTATGAGATAGCTTCACCATGGTCTCTAACATCCATTTCGTTTGTATCCCAGCTATAAAAGGGACTTCAACACCATTGGGCTTTTGGTAAAAGAATAAGTCATCATGGTGTTTTTGATACCAAAGATTCACACTCATTTCATCTTTTTTGTGCAATTGGTAATTTCCTTTCATTAAACGATTATAGATGTTGACAACATCTTTTCTGCACAAGAAGAAATCTCTATCTCGAGCTGTAGCATCCATGTCCACATATTTCTTAATGTGCATCTTACACACTGAGTCAATTGGCACTTCTAAAAAGAAACAACTTTCAATATAAGAAATCATGTCCCTCGAAAGTCTTGGCTTATGCAAAGACCTCGCATCACCTGAAGTGTCGTGTTGTCCATGACAGGGCCATCCATTCCCATCTTCATGATCATACATATTATATGTTAATATTGTTATTTTAGGGCTATTAACCATAACCTTTACAATGAAATGGCACTGGCAGCCCCTCTTTTTCACAAATGAGCACCTTCGTTTCATTGAATCATCTCCTCTTTTGTCCTTTGGGCCATACGAACAAGTATATCTACACAAAAATATTTGAAATGTCAATAAATATGAAAATTAACAAAACAATATTAATAACAACATCTATTAATAGCATTTTTTAAATACTTACAACTCATATCTCAAGGCAGCACTAGCCCTTGAGCTTGGGGCTTTGCTTTGTCGAAGAATAAATGTACATGGAGCTTTTGGATTCGTCTCTTCTCCTCTAATAAAGTCGTCAACTCTATGTAAAGGAATTTTTGCAACCCGATCAATACTCATGTTTGTTTTATATACTTCAGCCCAGACTAAATCTTTACCAGAAAATGTGATCTTGTCTTTAGGGTCTTGCACGTCAAGGTCCATGATAGTCTTCCATTTATTTTGCTTTCCCATTTTGAATCGATGTCTACAAATGCAGAAGCAAAATCAAAAGTAAAATCATTAAATTGAACTTGACATTTTCCATAAAGAAACAATGATAACCAATAGACAACAAGATTGCAAGTAAAAATACTTCCATATCTACTAAACATGACAGAGAAGGTGAAGTTCAAAGTACACTCTTATCTTGATATAAATTTTGTTTGGAATACATCTATACTTCTTTGCAATTCCTTGTTGTATTTCCTTAACAAAATTTTAATGAAATCTAGACACCAAGGCATTGGTGTGTCAGCCTTGGGTATATTTTTGTAGATTCAAGTTTGTTTCTCTTTGTGATCCTCCCAATTGACAGAACAATTCAGAATAAGGCCACAACATCATTGTAATAAACAAAGTAAGCATACAAATAGATAGCAGCACACAATAGTGGCATTTGATTCTGTGTAGATAGATGGGACCAGCCATGGCTTAAGATAGCCAATACTGATACCAACAGGTCCACAACTCCTATTACCAACTTATAACTATTGTTAAGAGTAATAACCCTCTTAACAATATTGTATTAAAGAATTCTCTATCTGAACTCCTTAACATATTATTGTGTGTTATTTATCCTAACACATCTCACCTTACAAGGAATGGTAAGCAGAAATCAGGAATAGCTAGGAATGGGCATGAAGTCATCACCTCATGATTTTTAAAGGTCAAATTCTCTGTTCTATAACATCTATGCTCACCATTCTTTGTCAAGACTCGTACAAGTTAAGTTCTCCTTCTTCCTTTAAATTTTCATAAATTTATATTGGCCTGTGTTACATTCAAACTTTCTTAACACATGTTTACAAGATATATTGGCAAATTTTGCTCTGCATCATTAGCACATTCATGAAGAAAAAGTCCAATGATGGGAGCAACAAGCTAGTAGAAAGGGAGAACAAGTTTTGCAAACAAGGTTTTCTCTATCATTCCTGTATCACTTTTGGATCTTGTTTCAGATATAGTTATTCATATGTAGATGCAAGGGGATTGTATTCAGTAACAAGTAGGTAAATTCTGCATGGAGAATTCATCTCTACTACTAATAAATAGCTGTAGAAGTAATTTACAGGGATCTTGTCAGGGAACAACTTTAAGGAAAACAAATTGTGTATATGCCACTTCTTTACCGAGCCAACACTTTGTGCTACAACAAAGTTCTGATATATCTTTGTGGAAACTTGCTTTTAGATCACGATTCTTTCTTTTTTGGACTGTTAACTATTTCTTGTTTATGCACGTAATTTGTCTATTCTTAGTAAATTTTACAGGAATTATTCTTAGTAGTACGTTGATCCTAAAAAACTTTGGCATGCATCAAGTGCTTTCTGACAGGTTTTCAACTACAGTGAATCACAATCCTCTATATTTTAATATATTGATGATACTGATATAAACTTAACTGCACTATTTTATTTAGGTCTGCATTTTGATCTTAGTGAACTGCTTACTGATCTTTGGTAATCTGGCCATCACTGGGGGCAAACACAGAAGGTTCAAAGGAATGCGGGACTGCATATTTAGGACTGTTAGAGACGAGGGTGTGTGTTCTCTTTGGAGGGGAAATGGCAGCAGTGTCCTCCGGCATTACCCATCAGTGGCACTCAATTTTTCTCTCAAGGTATGCCTTAAATTCTATGGTTTCCTTTGCTAGCTGTTAGTTTTGCCAATCGTTAGATTAGTTCCTTTATTTTGGGTGTTTCAATATTTTGAATTTACCATGGCTAATATGCAATTCTTCTTGTTTCTTCAAATTGGGTTTGCGTTCTTTTTTTTGGGGAGGCATAATCTGTGTGATATTGCAAGTTATATTATTAAAGTGACATATGTGTATGTTGGATTCCTCTTCTCCATATATGTATATATTTAATTGATAAAAGTTGAATAGGTCTCTCAACAATTTCTCATAACATTTATATGGGCTGGGAGCAAAGGCTTGTTCCCATCGAGTTGTAAATTATTTTAGGGTTGGGAGCAAAGGCCACTTCCCACAGACTTGTAAATTATTTTAAGAGTATG
>CM076581.1:295263333-295391414 GCA_034641835.2 Pinus albicaulis
TCTTCTCCATATATGTATATATTTGATTGATAAAATTTGAATAGGTCTCTCAACAATTTCTCATAACATTTATATGGGCTGAGAGCAAAGGCTTGTTCCCATCGAGTTGTAAATTATTTTAGGGCTGGGAGCAAAGGCCACTTCCCACAGACTTGTAAATTATTTTAAGAGTATGTATGGCACATTCATCGCTTGGGAAACATCATCCACTGGGCACATGTTAATAATCTTCATTGGCAGCATTGCTGCCATCGACCGGCATATATTGCAGCAACTACTTGTTGCAGATAATGTCAATTGAATCGATGAACCTAGTAACAGGGATCCTAGGTCAAGAACAACTTTGTCAACATCATTATAATATAGCCCTATGGATTAGTACAATATGAATGAATAAGAAAATGATTACAATTCGACATTCATCCAAGTTGACAGTCTGTTTGGATCTATCCCTACTGCAGTGGCCTCCCACACCGAGTCGGTTGTAATTCCATTGATAATCTTGTGTATACGTTTCAGAGTTTGCAATACCCATTGAAATAATTACGTTCTTGGATTATTTTTTCTTTTTTCCCTAAAGTTACAATTCCTTTATCACTTCCACTATCTCTGATGACAAGTTCCCTACTCTTGCCCTTGCTATCTCAGGAAATGAGAAGCCGACCAAGAATGATGGATGCGGGGCCACTGTCCTAGATGCTGAGCTCGCTAATGATGTATGGAGCCCCACCACCAATGACAAGGATGATCCTTCTCTGGATGTGGTTCCAATCCGAGGGGCAACTTAATTGATTTTCACAGCTTTGTGTGATCACTTCTGTTTATGCCATAATGGCAAGGCTTTATGGTTGTTTTGCCTTGACGCCAAGTTGCTTTTCAGGGCATTAACTTTAATGTTGTATGTCCCAGTGGCATTTTGCAGCGGACTTTGCTTGTACAAATGTCCACTATGTACATCTTTTATTACATTAATAGTTAAAGGAAACACTCCTCATAATTAAATTTATTTATCACTTGGCACCATTGTTGCAGTTAACCTCACCTGTAAGACGAGAATAAATTTAGGAGTCTAGGCCCTAACAGCGTTGGTCCAGTTTCAGCTACCATTTACCATAAATTTGGGGCCAGCATATATGAACCTTCAGACATGCTTTCCATTATCTTGAGACTTGATTCTAACAGCCTGCTGTCTGACGAAATGCCCATGCCCCTTTCCTAGCGATTAAATTTAAAGAATTTTCTTGTAAATATCATAAAGTGTTTTAAGCAACAATGGAAGACCTCATAACACTATTGTTTCTGAGGACCAGGAAAGGGTTTTCAATGGGTCATCGACCGAGGGTTTCGCTGCAGACGCGTAGTTTCTTCCGTGCAGCTTCCGCAGGCATCGAGGTCGCCTACCATCGGTACGTGTCTTTCTGATTTCGACTTTTCAGTATGGGGGCTCCCCTTGGATGCACATTTGGCTTTTCTGAGCGGTTTTCGGAGAATAGGTTTGCTGCAGGAAAGCGAAGGCTGAGGGCTTTGGTAGTTTGCTTAAGAAGGCAGGTTTTTGGTCAATATGGGTCTTGATAGTTTCTCCGTCGAGCTTGAACCGTCGCCGGAGGATTTTCTCACCGTTTGGGGAGTAGAAGTTTCAGAGAAAAACCTTGATCTTTATTTCCCTAATCGCGCCTCTTTCGATTTGGCAGCCGAGACAGATTGGCAAGGGCTCTCGACAGGCTGCGGGGGTTCTGGTTTTAACTTCATTGAGTAGAGGAGTGCCACTAGCTTTGGTTTTCAGCATTTTCCGAATAGCTGCCGCCCTTTGTCCTCTGGAGAGCTCTTCAAAGAAGCCCTCAACCACGAGTCGGCCACGCAGCTCTCGGCTTTTCAAGGTAATCCTTTCCCTCTTGGTGTTTCGGGTGGTTTTGAAGTAGGGTTAGGGAGTGGCGGTTTTCATTTTGATCAGGGCCCCTCCTTGCTTAGGGCCGAACCCTCTGCGGGTTTAGCTTTGTTGGGAGCCCCTCGTACAGAGGCATCGAAGGAGCATAGGGTGACCAAGGGTGAGAATAGTCTCCCCAAGGCAACCCCTGTTAGTGTGGTGGGGGGGCACTTGCCTTCAAATCTTGCTGAAGGAGGGTTTGATGCACCAGGGAAGGATGGGGGCCGTGTTTGTGATAATTTGTCCAGGGTCTCATCTATTAAGGCAGTCGATTTCGTCCCAAAATCAGTTGCCTCTGATAATCAAGGGGTTGCGCCGGAGTGTGAAGCAGTTACAGGGGTCGGCGC
Organism: Pinus albicaulis; assembly: GCA_034641835.2. Classification (NCBI taxonomy): domain Eukaryota; kingdom Viridiplantae; phylum Streptophyta; class Pinopsida; order Pinales; family Pinaceae; genus Pinus; species Pinus albicaulis. Next base: position 295,265,605 of record CM076581.1, read on the forward strand.
CCAGCTTAACTCCTTCAATGGCATTGAACCCTTGCGTTCTGTCGAAGCTCTAAGACTCTTCCTTTTAGAGACTATCCGCGCTGAGTACCCTTCTGACAAGCCGGTTGCTGAGGAGCAAGAGGTCAAGAAAGCTGTGGGAACAAAGAGAAAGAAAGCTAAGTTTATTAAATCTAAGGAAGGAAGCCCGAAATGCCTGCTTGGTGTGGATATTAGTATTGTAAAATTTATGGATTTCGCCGAGACCATGGTTGTGGGGAGAGTAAGGGGAAGAAAATTTTCGGAAGCCTACATTGCAGAGTGGGCGCAGACTATGTGGAATGCTTCTCTAGGATTGCCTATTGACATCAATATCTTGGCGCGAGGTTGGTTCACAATCACCTTCGAGAGGAAAGAACAAGTGGACAGAGTCCTGGAAGGAAATTGGTTCTTTGGCAAGAGACCGGTGCTCTTTAGAAGATGGACTCCTCTTTTTGATGCTCAGAAAGAGAAAATGGTCGAATCACCGGTGTGGGTGAAGCTGCCCGGACTACCCTTGCAGTTCTGGACCGATTCTGTCTTCATCTCGATCGGGAATACGTTGGGCACCTACCTTGAAGCGGACAAACCCTACTTGCAAACTAAGGATAAGAGCGTGGCCCGCATTCTGGTAAGCCTTAACCCTCGTGAAGGACTTGCGGAGACAATGACCCTTCAATACAAGGACATGGAGTTCTTGCAAGTCCTGGATTATGAGCACCTCCCCTTCCAGTGCAACAGATGCCATAAGCCCGGCCACTTGGCTCGGGACTGCCCATTGGGTCATCAACGCAAACGAAGACAGAGAAGGCAGAACAGGGCTAAGAAATCTTCTGTTTCAGTTTAGGATTGGGATCCTTTGGATGCAGAGCCGAACCTTTCGGCTCAGGGGGCCTCCTCTCCTCTCGTGGCGGTCGCGGTGCAGAACTCAGTGGTTGATGTCGGCCCCTCCTCTCCTCCCATCGAAGGCAAGGCTGACCCGCTGGCTCGCCTCTCAGAAGCAGCTTCTGGCAAGGCGATTCAGGCGGGTATGTCCCCCTCTTTACCTCCCTTGTCTTCGTCTTCTGATTGCTTTCCTTTTGATGTATGTATGGAGCCTGGTCCCTCCAGGCAACTTTTGAGTGACCTTTCGGCCTTGAAGCTTACCTCGCCTCTTTTGGATAGTGTGGTTGTCTTTGTTCCTGATGCCCCTGTTCCGCCCCTTTCTTCTCGGGCTGACCCTTCTGACCCTTGCCCTAAGTCTTCTGCCTCTGTTTCTCTCCCTTATAACCTCAGACCTCGCTCGGACAGGAGAAGTTTGGGCTTTGCAGTGGGAGGTCTAGCCTCGAATTCCGTTGAAATTGGGACCAGAAAGACTAGAGGTAGAAAATCCAACCTCTCCCTAGCTCAGTCCAAGGCGGTTGTTGATATAGCTGATGGCAAGAAATTGACTCTTCCCAGGGTGCTTAGAGCAGAGCGGCCACCCTCCGGGGATGTGCCATGATTGTCCTCTCTTTTAATTGCAGAGGCCTAGCTAGTCAGGCCAAACGGCTAGCTTTAAAAGAGCTTGTGCGTGCACACAATCCTGATATCATCCTGTTACAAGAAACCCTGGGCAAAGGGGAGGAGGTTGTCTCTGTTTTATCTAAACTGTTGCCTAGATGGTCCTTTTTTGCTCTTGATGCTGTGGGAAGATCCGGAGGAGTGGTCTCTGGGTTTAATCCTATCAAACTGAAGTATGTTTCTTCTTGGGGGTCTCAGAATGTGCTAGCTGTGGAAATTTTTTCAAGTGAGTTCAACCTTACCTTGCTCTCTTTGAATATTTATGGGCCATGTCTGGAGAGGGAGAGGTTCTGGTCTTCAATTTTTCGCTCCTCCTGGATAGCCCAACCCTTTCTATTAATTGGAGGTGATCTCAACTTTTTGCTAGGGGAAGCGGAATCCTGGGGTGCCACGGCCAGAGCAGACCCTCTCTCTGATTTTTTCCTTAACCACATTGCTTTGGCTCACCTGGTGGACATGCCCCTCCTGAAATTAAAACCCACATGGAGAAACAGAAGAGTTGGTCAGGATTGGGTGGGGAAGAAGCTGGATCGCTTTCTTCTAAGTGAGCCTTTGATGGAACTTCTCTCGGATTACCGACACTGGATTGATGAAGGTGGTATCTCGGATCACTTCCCCATCCTCCTTGAGATTAAAGGCGCTGGAAGGAAACCTGGATCGCCATTCAGATTTAACCCTGCTTGGCTTAAAGATGACTCTTACCAAGAGCTTTTTGCTTCAACTTGGGAGGTGGACCCAGGTGGGCCTGATTCTTCTAGGAGTGCCTTCTTCTGGAATAACTTGAAGAGAATGAAATCAGCTACTAAGGACTGGGCGGCTAATTTGAAAAAGAAGGAGGAGGAGGAATTAAAAATGGTCAATTATGAATTGGCTCTCTTAGAATATCCAGAAGGAGGAGGTTATGATTCTATTGAAGCGAGGAACGGAATTAAGGAGTTGGAGGCCTCAAGAAGGAGAATTCTACAGCTAAGAGAGGAAACCTGGAGATTGAAAAGCAGGGCCCTTTGGCTTCAAGCAGGGGATGAAAATAATAAGTTCTTCCAAAACTATGCCAAAGGCAGGAAGATGGCAAACACTATCTGGGAAATACCGAAGGGGAATGGAGAAGTGGCCTCCTCTTTTGAGGACTTATCTTCTTTGGGAATTGCTTACTTCAAAGATCTCTTTAAAGCCCCATCTGAAGTGACCATTGCTGAAGTGATCAGAGTGGCTCAGCTGTTCCCTAGGTTCGTGGATGAGGAAGAAAATGAGGCAACAATGGCACCTGTCTCCAAACAAGAAGTTGAGGATATCCTTAAAGGTATGCAAAAGGACAAAAGTCCAGGGCCGGATGGCTAGACTGTAGAATTCTTCCTGCATTTTTTTGAATCCCTCGGAGATGATCTGGTCGCTGTTGTTGAAGAATCCAGAGCTTCGGGTCAAGTCTTTGGCCCTTTCAATGCCACCTTTCTTGCTTTGATTCCTAAGTCTGATCACCCCTCTTCTTTTGCTGATTTTCGTCCAATCTCCCTCTGCACTTGTGTCTATAAATTTATTGCGAAAGTTATTGCTGCTAGGCTCAAACCTTTTCTTTCCTCTCATCTTTCCCCGGAACAGTTTGGTTTTCTTAGTGGTCGTCAAATCCATGAAGCTGTAGGTGTTGCTCAAGAATCTTTGCATAGCCTAAAAAGGAGTGGCAGGAAAGGGCTTATTGTTAAATTGGATTTATCTAAAGCTTATGATAGATTCAGTTGGCTTTATTTGAGGCTTCTTCTTACCCACCTTGGTTTCATATTTGACTTTGTTCGGTGGATTATGAGTTGTGTTTCTTCTACAGATATTTCTCTCTTGATTAATGGAGCTGCCACTTCCTTTTTTACTCCTGAACGAGGCCTCAGACAGGGTTGTCCTCTTTCGCCATTGCTGTTCTTGCTGGCAGCCGAAGGATTAAGCCTCCTGATTCATAGGGATAAAATACTGGGCAATTTAAAAGGGATTGAAGTGGAATCTAACTTTTGGATCACGCATCTTCTTTTTGTAGATGATATTTTGATTTTTCTGAATGGGTCTATTGATGACTGTCGGGCCTTAAAAATTCTGTTGGAGCTTTTTCTTAAAGCAACAGGGCTTCTAATTAACTCTCAAAAATCAACCATCACTCCTTCAGGTCTTTCTGGTGATGAGCTCAGTAGAATTCAAAGATTGTTGAACTTTGAAGTCCGCTCCTTGCAGGATCATTTCAAATACCTTGGTTTCTTGCTAAAACCGGACTCTTACAGAATTCGGGATTGGAAATGGCTCCTTGCCAAGATTGAAAAAATATTAACACATTGGAGCTTCAGGTGGCTATCACGGGCAGGTCGGCTGGTTTTAATTAAGTCTGTTTTGATGGCTATCCCAGTTTACTGGGCCAGTCTTGCTTGGGTCCCTAAAGGCATTTTGGCCTCTATAGACAAATTATGCAGAACCTTTCTTTGGTCTGGATCAAAACAGGACATGGTCAGTCCTTGGGTGGCTTGGGATAAAATTTCAAAACCAAAAGAGTGGGGAGGCTGGGGAATTAAAAACTTGGTTTTTTTTGCAAAATCCTTGGCGGCCAAGTTAGCATGGCGTTTGATTTCTACAGAATCCCTCTGGGTCTCGGTCATCAAGCGCAAATACATCAGTCAAGGCTCTATTTTGGACTGGGTTCGGTCCCCAGTTAAATCCTCTTCCAATGCATCTACAATTTGGAAAGCAGTGGTGGCTTCAGTTCAGCTAATTGAAAGAGGTTTGGCATGGCAGGTGGGCAATGGAAGCCAAGTGCGGGTGGGTAGTGACCCCTGGGTAGGCTGTTCGCCTAATTTCTCTTTGTCCCAAGATCTGGTGGCTCATTTAAATTCAGAAGGTTTCTTTTATCTAAATCAGGTGGCGGATCACAGATCTACTTCCCTAGTTAAGCAAGGCTGGCTGTCTGGCACGGACCTGCTCCTGGATGATAGGTGGATGGAAGAATGGAACCGGTATATTGCTGATCTTTCACTCTCTTCTGTTAGAATTTCGGACTCTGATGACATACTGTGTTGGGTGCACGCTCAAACAGGTATCTACTCACCTAAGTTTGGTTATAAATGGCTTATGGCGCAAGAAGGTTGGGGGAATCCTGATTGGTGGTCCAAATCTCTCTGGAAACTTAAAAGCCCAGCAAAGACCAGACTTTTTTTCTGGTGCATTCTTCTTAATAAGGTCCCAACTTGGGACTTTCTGCAAAAGAGAGGCAAGCAGGGGCCGAGCTGGTGCTCGCTCTGTAAGTCTGAAGAAGAAACACTACAACACCTATTTCTCTTTTGCCCCTTTAATGCTAGCCTTTGGGCAGAAACTCTGCGTTTGACAAATATTCCCTTGAGATGGCATGGAGAAACCCTTCAACAGGCTTGGAAATCTTGGTGGCAGGAGGCTTCGGATGATAAAATCAGGGCCTTTCCGCTTTTAATAGCTTGGGGAACCTGGATTTCTCGCAACAAGATTATTTTCAATGAGTCCACCTTTCCCCTAGCCAGGCTGGCAGCAGAAGGAGCTGCAATTTTTGATAGCATTCCTTCGCCTGCTGTTACAGGTTCCTCTCGCAATATCCAGCCTGAATCAATTAATGAATCAGTTCCCTGGGCTTACTTTGATGGTGCTTCGGATGACAATGATACTTGTGGTGCTGGGTTGGTTATTCATTTCTCTGCTGAAAACTCTCTTCGAGCCTCTGCTGGCCTTGGGCAAGGGACTAATAATTTCGCTGAACTCAAAGCTCTTCATTTGCTTCTCTGCTGGCTTATTTCTAAGCAGATGAATCAGATTCAGATTTTTGGTGACTCTAGAAACATAGTCAATTGGTTCAATGGGACTCAACAGTGCAGAAATTTTATGCTTATTCCTTTGCTTAAGGAGATTCGTCGTCTTAAATCTTATTTCTCTGAGATTTCTATTGTTCACATTTACAGGGAAAGGAACGAGCAAGCAGATCTCTTATCTAAAGAAGGTGCTCAACTCGCTCTGGGGTCCTGGGCAGTAGCTGAAGTGGTGAATGGGACTGTTCAAATCCTTGAACAACCTCTTTTTGTGTAATTATTCAGTTTATTTTCAGCATTGTATAGTGGATTTTTAAAAAAAACTTTTGATTACTGCTACTATATTGAGTCCAGAATTGTTTTCCTTATGTAAGGAGGTTCTGGGCTCTCTTTTTGTTTCATGATATGATACTTGTCGGGACTGGAATAGTTTCTACTGCCAGCTCTTATTGGTGATGGTGTGTCACGGTTGTGCCTCCTCTCTTTCTTCTCTCATCCCTTCTACTGTTTGATGATGAGTTAAAAGAGATGCACCGATGTTTTTGCTTTGTTATTTTGGTTTCCTAGGGCTGCTAACATCTTGTCTCGGGTGTTATGTAGCTATGATTCCACTCCCTCACAAAGGGATTGGCAATGTTTGCTCTCAGAAATGCTTGGCATATGTTCAGATACTATCTATTATAATAGAAAGTTCGTTTTTTTCTGTGGAAAAAAAAAACAATGGAAGACCTCAGAGCTCTGTTAAAAGTGGTCACACTTTTATTTTATCCTTGCCACTTGGCATATTGCAGTCAAAGCTGCAGACAATTCTTTTAAAAGCTTTCGAACTTATTGTTTTTGATCCTTAGTCAAGGGTATAATCCACTACTTGCAACAAAGTGGGCTTGGTTTAGCATTTTGGTGTATATGATTTTTGTTTCCTCGGAAAAAAAAACTGCATTTCTATTCATAGGAAAAGAAATTCTGTACATGCATATCCATTCTCAACCATCCAACATAGGCACTTCGAGCAGCTTGTAAGGGCCATACAAAAAAGCCCTGAAATACTTTTCCTGAAAAAGAAGCAACAGCAATAAAAAAGGCTCCAATTACAGGTCATGACTCATAACAGAGTCACAGACCTATAATACCAACATCATGGTGCTGGCCATATGGTCATATACAGAAAAGACTGTCATACAAAGTTCAGGTACCACAGGAACTTGAAAACCAAAGATCTTGTACTATAGAGAACATTGTGACTATGCTGAATGATGGTAGCCTTTTGAATGCATTTCATTATTACAATTCTGCAATAATTGCAGGCTTGCTGATCTCTTCTCACATAGGCTATAGCAAAAAGTTACTTAGCAAAAGTGACATGGTGATTTTACATTCAAATGTCGGAACTTTTAAATAATATGTAGGATGCTATCTATGGGGAAGTTTGCTCTTTTTGGCTGTATGTCAACGGATTATTCCATGTCCAGATTTAAACATTATTTCCTGGAAAGAAAATTTCTAGCAACTAATTTTTTTAATCCATCTTATGTTTGCCACAGATGAAAGTCTGATGCAAAAGCCTCTAAGTCAGTCTGGTGCAAATCTCCAATCTGGAGAATTTTATTCAGCAACACAGCAGAGTCAATATTCTGATTTCCAAAGTTCATCTCGGAAGCTTGATGTATCAAATTCCAAGGTAAAACACATCTTTCTTATGTAATACATTGTCTTATACATGTCAATGCAAAGATGCATCTTGAATGTAGTACTTTGGACAAAAGGTTATATGATTTTCAACCACTGAGGTTATATAATGATTAACCGGGTAAGCTCACTGGTTTTTTCTTATTTTATATGATTTAACACAAAGGGATCTGAAAATGTAGCCACTTAATTTAGTTAATAATGGCAAATAACACATGCCAGAATGATTTAATATAGAAACTTTGGCTAATGACATGCAAGGTTGCTCATCAACAGACTCAATCAACTAAACTCTAAAGCATACTTGTGGACTCTCGATAGATCCACCAAACAAATTCACCCAAGGGGATTTCGTCCTTGAAATCAGACTAGAACTGGCCTCACCAAGTTTTCAATAAAGACAAAATAGATAGATAACTCAGGATGCTCCAAATACCTAGGACTCTCTAAAAAAATTATTTTATTATTTTTCCTGAAAAAACGAAAGAAAATATCATAGACAAATACCATGATGAATACCATATGTGAATTTTGTCCATTTTAACTATATCAAAAAAAGAGAATATTACAAAATGGTATGTGTATCACTCAATACAGAGTTAAGGTTTATACCCACTCAATTCTGAATCAAACGCATGACAAATTAGTAAAATCTTTGTTGTTAGATGTAAAAAGCAGGATTCAAATCTCTTCTACATGTTAATGGGTATTTGTATCAATCCAATACACAGATGAAGTTTATAAATCCCACTGATGGATCAAAAGGAGTTGCACATGGCTCTATGTTGGTTTAACTTCATTTAAAGATATCGTTCGGTAAAGCATGTAAAACTACTTCTCTATTCTATATAAGAGGTATATACGGTTCACCTTCCCCTGGGGACAGTGATTTGGAGAGTGCGCTGTTTCATTGGAACCACAATCAACTGATTTGAACCCTGAGCATTGCCAACTAAAAACCAAAAGTAAATTGAAAAATATTGTATCTGTTTTTTACCTGTAATCTGATAATTGACTCATGTGCTTGATTGGACAATCGTTTCTGTTCCTCAATAATAAGGAATTGTGTGTTAATTGAGGGTTATTTATGTCTGGTAGTATAATAACTTTTGTTGTATGGACTTTTATCTTAAGAATATGGTGGGTGTGAAAGCGTGTTGTTTCCTCAGGGCATGCATGTTTTTGAATGCCAGTTTTACCAGTACTATTAAAATGAAGATTAATAAGCAATGTATGCCATTCTATATGATAAGCAGACCATGAGAGGCATCCAATTACCTTCATATATTTGTCTAGCCTTGATTTTGAATTTTTGAAACTTCACAGTGCCTCCCGAAGGAAAAAGAAATGAAGATTAATAAGCAATATATGCCATTCTCTGTGATAAGCAGACCATGAGAGGCATCTAATTACCTTCATATATTTGTCTAGCCTTGATTTTGAATTTTTGAAACTTCACAGTGCCTCCCGAAGGAAACCTTGGTTCTTCCAAAGCAGGAGGTACCATGGTATATAATGATTTTCAAAATAATAAAATAAGAAAAAACTAGTGAGCTTACCCGGTTCAAAAATCAATGAGCTGTGCGTCTGTGACAGGAAGAATGGGTACTCTTCAATGTGACCAAAGCCAATTTGTACAGCACAAAGGCACTCGGTTGGCCCACTTCCCACAGCCAAAATTAAAACCCAGTGAGCCTGAAATCGGGCTGTAGCAGGCCACGGTTAGCCTGGGGAAAAGAACGCACCACGCAGAGCCTGGATATGTCAATTTGGAGTTTTGAGGAGGCTCTGAGCTTAGATCTGGTGCTTCGAGGAAAAAAGGCAGGCAGAAGCATTGGGCATACGCCATATTGGAGTTTGAATCATGCTGAAACTCAAAACTGGAGTTTGAATCACGCTGAAACTGAAAGCTGGTGCTTCCAGGAAAAAAAAATCAGTTTGAGTGCCACTGAAGGGCCACTGAAGTGCTTCGTGGAGGTGGCAAGCTTAACAGAGAACGACAATGGTGGGAGACGGAGATGGAATGGAAACGGCAACGGAGGAAGACGGAGATTGGTATGGAAACGGAGACGGAGGGAGACGGAGATTGGTATGGAAACGGAGACGGCCGTCGGAGAAAGAGGTCAACTAGTTGCCGGAGGATTAAAAAAAATGGTGCTGGAAAGTCTATTTCGTAGCACATATAGACTACGCCGTTTTATATTAGTATAGTGGAGTATTAATTAGGAAAGTTTTTATTTTATTGGAATAATAAATTAATAAATTTAGTTTAATATAGTATTAAGTTAGAAGTTAGTATAATGTATTGTTAGTTTAATTTTGATTTAATATGTAATATTTAAAATGATTAATTTTAAATTAATTAAAGTAATATGTAGATTATAATTAATTTAATTAATTTATAATTAATTATTAATTAGATTAAATAAGTTTATAAATAATTTATTAAATAACTAGTTTAGTTTATAATTAAAAATTTGAATTAGAATTAATAATTAGATAATTGTAGGCTAATTTAGGATTAGATTTTTATTTAAAAATCTAATTTTTTTAGCTCAGTAACAGAATTTTTAGATTTATATCAGATTTGACTTATCAACTTTGGAGGCTCATAGATTGAGTTTTACTTGGCCAAATGAGGCCTAGGACGGCTCATTGGAAAGAGAAAATCAAGGAGAACATTTCTGAGAAGGTTTCACTAACAGATTTTGTCATTTATTTGGTCAAAAATCAGACGGAAGATCAAGCTCCGAATTTCTAAAATAAAATCAATTTTCTGAGTTTTGTTTTCTTCATTTTCATTTGCCCAGCCTCTTCTAATTGCATATATATGTATCAATAATATTCTTGATTAATTAAAATCATTATGAGCATCGATAAGAAGCTCAAATTTCGTTTTTATTTATTTAAGTAGAATTTGATTGGATTTGTTTTAATGTTAGAGATAATATTTTGATTTTATTGTTGCATCTTAATTCATTTTAATTTCTTTTTTGCAGGAAAAACAATAGAAGAGATATGGAGAAAAGATCTCAATCAATGAAAAAACTCCAACAATTAAAGATTGGAATTTTTGAGCAAATAAAATGGGATTGGGCAGATTTTTCTTCAACAAAATCTCTTCTCAAAATACTTTTGGAAAGATTATAAATTGCAGATTACAAAATGTAAAAGGGGTGGCTCTCCTCTACAATTCCAGACTTCTAAAAGCATTTATGTAATAGGAATTTAGAGTTGTAGATGGGGAGGAGAGAAAATTTTTAGATCTGAAAATTAATGAGGGTTTTTTCTTTATATCTTGAATTATGCATGATGGGCAGAGTTTGCATTTCTGCAGCTCTAGTTTTGAAAGCAGAAATTCAAGTAATGTAAAGTACTGTTAGAGACCAGGATCAGAGAAGCAAATTCAATTTACTGGTATTTTTGGCATTTTTGTATCAAATATCAGTTTCATTTTTATGTTAATAAAATTGTTGTTTCATTTTGTTCATGTTTATGAATTTCTGTTGATATGGATAATTTGTCTCAAATTGTTATGTATCTCTACTCTTATGAATTAAACTCTGATTTATGAGTAACTATTTACTCAGAAATTTGTCTTATAAAATTGATTTATTAAATAGTAATGTGTTGTGAATTTCTTCCACATATTATTGTTTAATTATTAGCTTGACTGATTTGACAATCAATATTGTTTTTGTGAATTTCTTCCCGAATGTTGTTGATTTATTATTTCAGTCAAATGGTCTCAATAGAATATGTTTTGGTACTCACAAATGTGAACTAGTTGAATTTCTTCGTTAGTTTGACTTTAATTAAAAGCCATACATATTTAAATTCTCATCACTTAATTATCTTGCTCTTAGTTGGGTTAGATTTATATCTACCTAATTGAGATAGGATTTAGATTAGTTTCTTTTGCTTGCATTATAGAATAAGTTTGCATTTAGATTAAGTTTTGTATTATTTTAAGCCCTCTTCTCGAAGAGGCAAAATCTTAGTTGTGGTTTGGTTGAACCCAAATCAGCTTAAGGGTCATTCTCTTGCCCGATCAGCAAGAAGAATCGATCTGATATCCCTGTCTATTGGTAGTTAATGATACATCATAAACTAATAGCAATAGGGAAAAGGTAACTTGACCTAGTTAAACCAGTCGGAGCCACTATCATAAACGGAAAATGAGTTGTATTAAGGTTCGGACCGGGTGGTTATCCCTCAATGTTGTAGCAGTGATTTTCGAGGCATCAACATTTTTGGCGCTAGAAGGAGGGCCTGAAACTTGTTTTACTTTCGAGTCTTTGAATTCTAACATTTCATTTTTATTATGATGACTCCTCTTAAACTTCCAATTTGGAGTTGTATACATGGACGTGCATCTTCCAATACTCCACCCAAAGTGGTAAGACAGTTGTCTCAGGTAAATTTTAATGGTAAGAAAAATTCTTTTGCTTTTAATCATGTCTTTCAATTTATTCAAAATGTTTCAAATTATGATTTTCAAAGAATTGATGAAGGCATTTTATGCAGAATTTTTACTCTCACATTTGCGGAAAAAGCTAGAAACTAGTGTAGAACTCTCTGGTTGCCTCAATTCACAGCTGGGATCAATTTGTTACACTTTTCATTTGTAAATTTGACAGATACGATTATGAAAAGTTATGCGATGAAATTTAATATCTACGAAAATTTGAAAATTAGTCTATTAGAAATTTTAATATTCGATTTCATTTTAATTGTTTAAGATTTAAAGTTGAAGATAAACCAACGGAAGAAGAATCATTTGATTGGTTTAAATATATTTGCTCTCTTCCTCCCATTCCCAATCCATATGAAATTAGTTCAAGCTTTGTTCCATCCCCTTCCAACATAAAAGAGAATTCCAATATGGATGTACAAATAAATTATAATGAAGTAGTCTCACAAAGCTTGGAAAATATTTCTATCCAAATATAAGAAGACAATAGCAGAAATTTTGGAGAAAGAACTGCCTTGAAATCTGAAAATTACTCTGCATTAAATTCAGAAAATCAGATCGCAAATCAACACGTGCAAGCAGCAATCAAAGTGAATAATAAAATGCAAACTGATGTACAAATTTCTGAATTTTTTCATGATGAACAAACGCCGAAAACATAGCAGCAAAGCAGCCTTATTCAAGAAAGCATGAGTATACAAAGGAATGATCTAGAATCTGAAATTTATAGTGAACAGAATGCACAAGATTTCTCTAACAGAGAAAATTCTGAATTCATTATTTCTGATTCTCATTTTTCACTTTATCCTGATATTTTTAATGTTGGTAATTTCTCCCCTCTCGATATTAATGATATTTCAGAAAATAAAGACGATTATTTAAATGAATTACCAACAAGTTTTTATCAAGATAGAGAAACAATTATTGATCATTCTTTTGCCATTAATGAACATGAATTTTTTATTCCTCCTTGTTTTGATATATTGGATGAAATCAAAGGAAATTCTAGAGAATATTATGAAGTCATTTATGATAATTATTCTGACATCAAGGATGCTGATTTATGTTCTTCTCAAGAGAATCCTCATGATAAAATTCAGATAACATCTATGAATGAGAAACATTTAAATTTTGAAATTATTCCAACCAATCATCATTCTGGAGCAGCGAATTATTTTCATGATTTCACCATTTAGGAAAACATTCCAATTTATGATTCATATCATGATCAAACTCCCATTCCTGCTCATAATCATAATTCTCTTTCTAATTCACAAGTTGGAATTGGCAATTATCCAAATTCCATTATTCTGGCCAATCCTTGTGAAAAAAAAAAAATTATTTCAAAACAATCCCAATTGTGTTGTAATATTAGTTGTACCAATAGGGATTTCATTTTATTTTTTCTTTCACACTTATTTTGTTCAAATTTAGATTTAGTTTCTGATTTTATTTTTCAAATTTTTGGCACTTTACGCTGGCATATCGAACACTCTAATAGTGAACACTCAATTGATGCATTGCCCTATTGGGAAATTGAAGTTTCATATTATAATCATGAATATCAAAAATTATTAATATTTCAATTTCAATCAATGCTAATGTTTTATCAAAAGCTTCTATCTTCCCAAAGGCAGTGTCAACAAGAGAATGTATTTTTACAATCTGGCCAACAATCTAATCCAATTGATAATTTTCCATCTTATTTAACAGATTTCCATCCATTTTTCATTAACTCATTCGAAAATTTTTTGGAAAGTTTTCCTTCATGGAAGATTGATAATAGTTTAACACTTACACATAACACTAACAATTTTTTTCAGGGCTTTAAATTTAAAAGCTCATATCCACAATCTGGTCTGTCATCTCCTCTTTTAAATATTTTCCAATCATTAATGGAAACACATCCATATTTTTATGATCCAATTGGAATTCAATTGGAAAAGACATTTCAAAAGAAGGTGATTGAAAATAAGGTGTTAATAATAACTGTACATTCTGATTATAGATTTAATTTTCTTAGTTCAATTAGATTTGTATTTTTATTACTAACATTTGAACTGTATATATATGAAGGAATTAAAATGAGAGAATGGTTACACTGAAAATATGACTATACCTAGTCAATTTCATGTAAATGGTTAGAATAGAAGTAGAATTAATTTAGTTAGTTTGTTTTGTGTAGATAATTTATTCTTAATAGTTGTGCAAATAAAAAGTGAGCAATCAACCCTTCTCACATCATATACATGTTCAGGGAAATATTTGCCTCTTATCAGAAAAATTCTAATTCTTGCTTCCCATTTTTAAATCAAAATTTATTTCATCAATATCTCTACTGTGCCTATTTTGAATAACATCTTGATTAAATTCAATTGAAGTTGCACTTGGCACCAATCACCTCAAAACCAATTTTCTCTATTTCGAAATGTCCTTATATGATTTTCTTCTGAAATTTATTTGTTTTTGAGAATATAAAACTTCATGATCTCATTATCCCATGAAAGATATGACTATCTATTATAAGTTTAATTCCAATTTAATCATTATTATTCAGTCTAACCTTTCGTTATAATCACATGAAGTTCATATTATTTTCCTCGAAATTTGTTAAAATGATCTTAAGGGTGTCCATTTTGCTGTGTGCACACATTCAAATCTGTGTTGATATTTTTCCACAATTAGTGGCTTCATCCCATTCTGATCTTTAGTTTATTATCTGATGCTGCAATGTGCATCATATTTATTTACTAAAGGCATTATTGAACAGTCACTATAACAATACATATTTTTCTCAAGTTAATGCGGAATGAGCAGAGGAAATAAATTGTTGTTGCAATTCAAATGGAAGCCTATTTTCATATTCATTTCTGGTAATTTTTATGAGTTTCAGATTTCCTGAACATGAATAAACAGATTTTATTTAGGCTGATTGCACACTCCAATTTAGAATAAATAATGAGATGAGTTTGAACAAAGTCAGAATTTTGATGAATCAAAGGAAGAATTGGAAGATTCATAAGGTAAAATCCACAGACAATTCTCTTCCAGGTACGCATTTACAAGTTCATTTTCATCTATTATTAGTTTCTCTTTTCCTTAGTTTATTTTTTATTTTTGTTCTGTTTTATTTACAGGTTTTCATTTGTTTTCAAAACTTGAAGTAAGCAGCAAACCCATTTCAAATTTGTAACAGGTTCAGGGAAATTTTATTTTAACTTTACTTTCATTCATTAGAAAACCCAATTGAAATCCAAAAACAGTATCACAAGATTCATGTCTGAAATGTTTCAACTTGATTTCTGATGCAAGACCTCTGATGTGTTACATCATTCAATTTTTCATAAAATACCATATCGCATTTCGCATATCAGAGGTTTTCAATTGAATATATTTCCATTATTTTGAATCACCGATCTCCGATAATCAACTTTACCAATATTGTGATATACATATAATTCGAGACCCGATATTAAATTTAAATTAAGTTCATAACAAATATCGTGTCCGTTCAATCGCAATAGTGGTAGGGTCATAATTTTAAAAGCACCAATGTCTCGGACCCGATGCGATATTAAACTTGTATAATAGATTTATCAGGTTCATTCTCCATCGCATATTGGCATATCATATTGTTACATCATGCACTTAATTTTTGCCGATCGCCAATTACATATCATATTGGAATAAATTGAAAAGTTTGTTTTTCATCACAAAAGTTTTGATGCGATGAATCGGATCGCAAACGCGCATATCACATTTAAAATAAGGTTGATTCAGTCATTTCAAAAATTCCGATGCGATGAATCCAATCGGAAATCGCAAATCGGAGAAACCACATTTTGATATATCCATTTTAAAAAGCTCTGATGCGATGAAGTCTAATCGCAATCGCATTTCGGCAGAGTCATTTCACAATTGATTCCTTTTTAAAAAAGAAAACTCTAATGCGATAAGTCCTATTGTAATTTGCGGATCGGAAAAAAACTTAACGTTGTGCTCCTTTCAAAAGTTGCGATGCGATAACTCATCATCGATTTCTCATCGCTATCACTTTTCACTAAATCGTCGATTGATTTTCGCTCATCACCAATTATAATATCCATCGCATCACTGCTATTGCAAGAATCATATTGGCATTTCCAACATGACTATTTTCCAATATTCCGATAGGCTGATATCGATATCATTAATTTCATTTTTTATGCTCATGCCGAAAGCCACGTCATCCATCGCATTGCCGATATCACAATCGCTTCATTATTTTTCATGGTCATGTCACTATTCCGAATCTGCGATGCACAATGTGCAATGCTCAAAATACAAATCGCGAGACGTGGTGTGTGATATGCAATTTGCGACGTGACTATCCCCGATCCTAAATATAACATTTCTTCAATGGTATGATCACTCCATCTCATCGCACATATTCTTTTCGCATTATCTCATATCGGAAATTTGCTACTGTAGCCCCCGATGCGATAAACTTCAACACATGCAATACGAATCATCCGATAAGTCATTGTGTTAATTTAAAGCAATCTTGGGTAATCGCTATCATACTAAAGCGATTGAAGATAAATTTGCAGCATATTCAAATCAGTTTGATTTATCATATATTTCAGTTTTAAATAATTCCATAATTAAAATATGAAATTCAAGACCTTTCTATTTTAAATTTCATTATCTTAAATTTGGTCTTAAAACTGAACAATTTATAAAATCATGGAATTTGTATAAAACTTATAATATTTTGAGAAAATTCATCACTGCAAATTCTTAGTCTCATTTCTGACGCATTTGTTTTAATTTCAATTCCCTTGAACACAAAGCATTCCATTTTAACATTTTACTGCTTGCTTTAGTTTAAGTAAAATAAATAATGATTTTGGGTTATAGAATTTTGGTTAGTTTGTCTTCTTCATATTTTTAATGTCAACTAAAAGAAGAAGTCAGCCAATATTGGAGAAATTGATACATTCAGGTAAGATCAAATGCAATTATCCAATGGTAAGACTCATGTACCCACTTTCAGTAATTTCCATTTCATTACTTTAGTTTCATTTTTGTTTTTATATTATGTTGATATAAAAATATGTTTTGTAGCTCTTCATAAAAGCTTTCAATCACCTACCAAATCATATTTTTGAAGCCCTATGCTCTTTTCCTTGTTTTATTTCAAGAAGCAACGATAGTCTTCACTTAAACAGCTACACTAGGAAGTTTCTGAACCTTTAATCTGTTTCTTTAAAGCATTCCTTTTATTAGAAAATAATTAAGATAATGCTTTGAAAATGAGAAGATTGACATCAGAAAGAAATTTTTCATTGTGGCTTAATTTTATGATCACTGCTATCTAAAAAGTCTAAAACATTTACAACCCTGCAAGGTATAATTTCTCTGAATCTCGACATAAGATGAAATGATTACATGATTATTTTCTTTTACTTCATGTTGTTGAGACATTAGTATAAACATTCTTGTTAGAGTTTGTATTTCAAAACTTGCATTTTCCTTTCCACTTTTTAATTGTTTCATTTTTGTTCGCTGATTTCTTTTCTCAATTTAGCTTAAGAATTATTTTCCTTTGGTTTTCAGTTTTAATTTTGGTGACTTTGCTATAATTTATATGGAAGGCCTTTTTGTTACCTAACAATTGTTGGCATACATAGGAAAATTTGTTAATAGTCTCCTATTAACTTTTTCTTAAATCTCTTAGCAAAATTTGTTTTTCTTATCATAAAGGTAGACATACTTAAGGAAGAGATTACAAAACAAGAGAAGTTAACGAAATATCATGAAATCTGAGAAATTTCATTTTCATCAAAATTGTAATTATTTTGAGATTTCAATATTTTATTAAGATCCTTCAAAATTCTATTATCAGTCAAGAAAAGTTATTTTTAACCAAGTAAAGACACTTTACAGCAAAGCACTTTTAACTCTGAAATTGTCATTCTGAACTCTTAAGGAGTTAATGATTCTCCCTATTTAAAAGAGTTTTATTTTTCTAGAGTGTAATCCAAAAATATATTTAAACTTAAAAGATAAGAGGTCTCATCGCGAGCCTGCTTACCATGATCATAGGGGAAAAATAGGCTGACATTACCAACACTGCTAAACAAACCAGGGTAATGGCTTATAATTGCAAACAATTGTAAGACAAGGGGTCTCATCACGAGCCATCTTGTTCAGTCCAATTATAACTAGTGAATGGCATTGTCAACTATCTGGTTACTAAACCAGGACAATGGTTTTTAAGAATTAAAAATAAAATATAATTATATATATATATATGGATTTATCTCTAGGTCAATAATTCTTAAATAGATGGGATTCTAAATAATTCATGATTAAAAGGTAACCCTATCGAGACTATAGATGTTTGCTGGCAACAATGGCTCTACATGTGACAAATGAGTACATTTTAAAAGCTAAGCTGTAAAGTGACCTCTGTTTTATCTCTACAACTAATTAAAGGCTAATATAGAGTTTTGAAATATTTTAATTTAAGAGGAATTTTGAGAAAATTAAATAAGATAATTTTTGCTTTTATTCAGATTAATGAACCTAGTCAAGCATTCCAAAAATAATTTTCTCTTCTTTAATTATTTTTACTTTAATTTTAGGAAAATTTCATTCATATCAAACAGAGATAATTGTTTCTTCCAGTGAATCGCCAATTGTTGTATAGTACAACAACCCCCCATTTTTAAATTGTTCACATCAAATAATGGGGACCCTTTCTATAAAATTTTTGGCTAAACACCTTTTAGGATTTTTTACGATTTTGTTAATTTTTCATTTTCTTTAGATTCTTGTTTTGATTGTTTGGTTGAAATCGATTTTTTATAAGCTTCATGTTGACGCTTGTTTCCTCTCATTTGGTCAACCGGTTTGTAAATAGCACTCCTTTGAAGTCTAATCAATTATGTCATCTGGGTTAGAAAATGCGTAAAATGTACAATATTTCATTTTTTTTTAATTAGTTCAATAATGCATTTAGTTTAAAATATTAACTCGTAGTTAGTTATGACTAATATTTTTCATTTTTTTTATTTATACAGCCAAATAACGAAGCATCGGGATTTCGATAATTTACTCCAATTTTCAAATAAATCTAAACTCGAAAAATCTGAAAATCCAAAATGTGAAAGTGGTTGTAGTTTATTTAGACAAATCATCATTTTAGATAAATTCATAATCTAATTTAAACATCATTAAAATGAAACCAAAACAAAAAACTAATTTTTAATGTTAAATTTTAAATTAATTATTATATAATTAATTAATTAAATTAAAATTTAATATATATATATATATATATATATATAATAAAAAACAAAAAATAAAATATTAAAATGCATTGCATCGGAAGTTTTAAAACCTCGATGAACTCATTTCATGCGATGCGATTGCGATGAACTCATTTTATTCTGATGTGATTGACTTCATGCGATGCAATGAGGTCCACTCATTCCATCTGATGCGATGAGTTTATTATTTGCGATGCGATTAGACTCATTTATATTTTCCGATGTGATGAAGTATGTCTTATCCCGATGCGATGAATTTCATTTTCAATACAATGAGTTACAACTCATTTCTCGATGCGATGAGTTCATTTAAGTCTTCTCATACATTAGTAGTTAGTTTAATGTTATAGCTATAATGTTATTGTAAGTTACTCATAGTGTTAGTTTTAAAGTTACGTGTAATATATAATAGTAGTAAGGTAGGTTGGTTAGTTTAAAGGGTACATAACGTTAGTTTTTAGAATTAAAGTTAGTTTTAAGTAGGTGTAATATTAGTTTAGTTTTATATTAGTATAGTGGAGTATTAATTATGATAGTTTTTATTTTATTGGAATAATAAATTAATAAATTTAGTTAATATAGTATTAAGTTAGAAGTTAGTATAATGTATTGTTAGTTTAATTTTGATTTAATATGTAATATTTAAAATGATTAATTTTAAATCAATTAAAGTAATATGTAGATTATAATTAATTTAATTAATTTATAATTAGTTATTAATTAGATTAAATAAGTTTATAAATAGTTTATTAAATAACTAGCTTAGTATATAATTAAAATTTTAAATTAGAATTAATAATTAGATAATTGTAGGTTAATTTAGGATTAGATTTTTAATTAAAAATCTGATTTTTTAGCCTAGCAACAGAATTTTCAGATTTATATCAGATTTGACTTATCAACTTTGAAGGTTCATAGATTGAGTTTTACTTGGCCAAATGAGGCATAGGACAGCTCATTGGAAAGAGAAAATGAAGGAAAACATTTCTGAGGAGGTTTCACTAATAGATTTGGTCATTTATTGGGTCAAAAATCAGGCAGAAGATCAAGCTCTGAATTTCTAAAATAAAATCAATTTTGAGTTTTGTTTTCTTCATTTTCATTTGCCCACCCTCTTCTAATTGCAGATTCATGCATCAACAATATCCTTGATTAATTAAAATCAATAAGAAGCTCAAATTTCCTTTTTTATTTATTTAAATAGAATTTGATTGGATTTGTTTTAATGTTATAGATAATATTTTGATTTTATTGTTGTATCTTAATTCATTTTAATTTCTTTTTTGCAGGAAAAACAATAGAAGAGATATGGAGAAAATATCTCAATCAATGAAAAAACTCCAGCGATTAAAGATTGGAATTTTTGAGCAAATAAAATGGGATTGCGCAGATTTTTCTTCAACAAACTCTCTTCTCAAAATATTTTTGGAAAAATTATAAATTGCATATTACAAAATGTAAAAGGGGTGGCTTTCCTCTGCAATTCCAGACTTCTAAAAGCATTTCTGTATTAGGAATTTAGAGTTGTAAATGGAAAAGAGAGAAAATTTTCAGATCTGAAAATTAATGAGGGTTTTTTCTTTATATCTTGAATTATGCATGATGGGCAAAGTTTGCATTTCTGCATCTCTAGTTTTGAAAGCAGAAATTCAAGTAATGTAAAGTACTGTTAGAGACCAAGATCAGAGAAGTAGATTCAATTAACTGGTATTTTTGGCATTTCTGTATCAAATACCAGTTTCATTTTTATGTTAATAAAATTGTTGTTTCATTTTATTCATGTTTATGCATTTCTATTGATATGGATAATTTGTCTCAAATTGTTATGTATCTCTGCTCTTATGAATTAAACTCTTATTTTTTAGTAACTATTTACTCAGAAATCTGTCTTATAAAACTGATTTATTAAATAGTAATGTGTTGCGAATTTCTTCCACATATTATTGTTTAATTATTAGCTTGACTGATTTGACAATCAATATCATTTTTGTGAATTTCTTCTCGAGTGTTGTTGATTAATTATTTCAGTCAAATGGTCTCAATAGAATATGTTTTGGTACTCACAAATGTGAACTAATTGAATTTCTTTGTTAGTTTGACTTTAATTAAAAGCCATACATATTTAAATTATCATCACTTAATTATCTTGCTCTTAGTTGGGTTAGATTTATATCTACCTAATTGAGATAGGATTTAGATGAGTTTCTTTTGCTTGCATTATAGAATAATTTTGCATTTAGATTAAGTTCTATATTCTTTTAAGCCCTCTTCTCGAAGAGGCAAAATCTTAGTTGTGGTTTGGTTGAACCCAAATCAGCTTAAGGGTTATTCTCTTGCCTGATCAACAAGAAGAATCGATCTGATATCCCCGTCTATTAGTAGTTAATGATACATCATAAACCAATAGCAATAGGGAAAAGGTAACTGGACCTAGTTAAACCAGTCGGAGCCACTATCATAAACGGAAAAGGAGTTGTATTAAGGTCCGGATCGAGTGGTTATCCCTCAATGTTGTAGCAGCAATTTTCGAGGCATCAACAGTACCCTGTCAATATTTTGAACATGATCCTTCCAAGAATTGCTATAAATTAGTATATCATCAAAAAATACTAACACGAACTTTATAAGGAAGGGTTTGAAAACAGAATTCATCAAACCTTGAAATGTGGAAGGTGCATTAGTAAGGCCAAAAGGCATGACCAAAAATTCATAATGACCCTCATGAGTTATGAATGTTGTTTTTTGAATGTCTTCAGTCTTCATTCTAATTTGATGATATCTTAAACAAAGATCCAACTTGGTGAAGTAAATTTCTCTATGTAATTCATCCAAAATTCATCAATGATAGGAATGGGAAATTTATCTTTAATAGTGAGCTTGTTGAGCTCCATGTAATCCAGACACTTACGCTATGATCCATCCTTATTATGCACCAATACTACTCAAGCAGATAAATAACTTTGACTAGGTTGAATTATACCAGCCTCTGGCATTTCTGCAACCATACGTTCAATTTCACTCTTTTGGGCATATGGATATCTATAAGGTTTGATGTTTGGATGAACACTTCCTAGAATCAAATGAATATCATGATCATGATGACGAATAGGTGGCAGACCTTTGGGAGTCTCAAATACTTGGAATGATTGTCCAAGACTTTTTCAAGATCTGGATAAATAGATTATTTCGATGTTTGAACCTATAGTGATCATATTTGTGCAATGACACCACGTTTTTCTTTCTTAGGAAGATTTGTCATGCCAGTAGAGCTCATTATATTTCATGGTTTCCCTGAAATAGCCCTTAATTAAAATTCCTTTCCTTCCCAAAAAAAATCAAGAAAGTTCTTGAAAATTAAAATCTATCATCCCCAAAAATTGTAACCATTGGACTCCTAGTAAAACATCAACACCACCCATTGGAATGGAAGTGTTGGTCTATTCAATACATATTCCCCCATGCTTAGCTTGATATTATGGCACTTTCCAAATAAATTTATAGCTCCTCCATTTGCAACCATCACTTGACACTTTAGTGTTGGATATAGGAAGTAATTCAATTCCTTAGTTGTCTTACAATGAATCAAATTATGGGTACTACCCGAATCAATCATAACTTTTACCTTTTTCTTCTTGATATATCCTTTTATCTTGAGAGTTTTAGGAGTGGTAATTCCTTCCCATGCATTAACATATATGGTCGGATTCATTTCTTCTTTCTCTGGGGTTGGTTCCTGGTGTATATCCTCCTATTTTGATGTTTCATGTTCCTTTTCTTCCTCCTCTTCACAATCTATGTAGAATGATTTCTTCTCAACACACTTATGACCTTTAATGTATTTTCTATCATAACTATAAAAAAAAATCCCTTTTGTTCTTTTTTCCTCCAATTGTTGTGGTGTCAACCTTGTAGGTTGTGGAAGACTAGGAGTAACAACACTACCATATTTATAGTTGTGAGTGGTAGACTTCCTTGTTGCCATAATTTTTCTTTCAAATTTTCTTGCTACATTGAATTCCTTCTCCAATAATTTAGGTTCCCAAAGGTGAACCTCATGTTGGATGTTATATTTTAAATTTACTATGAAGACATCAATCCTATGCTCCTTTGGAATATTGGTTACCCTAATATTCATTTTTTGGAAGTCTTCAATGTGCTCCGCCATTGAACCCTTTTGTTTGAGATTTATCAATTGGCTAAAGAATGTGTTTCTATTTGTATCTTCATAATGTGCTATCATTTCCTTCGTAAAAATTGATCAGGTGACAAGTGGTTTACGAGATATTTAGAACTTATTGGGTTCTAAATATAAAGATGCAATACGTACCTTTTGTGAGGGCTGCACATCCTGTAGATCAAAATATTTCTCCATATGTAGTATCCATGTTACTAGATCCTTTCCATCAAACTTCCTAATATGTATATTTGGAATGTGGTGGTTCTTAAACCCCACATTGGAGTATCTAAAATAATAATTCATATTCCTTTTTCCTCATCAAGATTTTCATGGATTACCTTGTCAGCACCGGAAAGCCTTTTTTGCAACAAATTTTTCAACCCTTCCAACTTGACATTCACTGCATCCATGTCTACTTTGAAAACCTCCATATTGCCTTGTATTCCATCCATGTATCCTTTTAAGCCATCCATGTCATCTTTGTTTCTCTTTGTGAGAACGATATTTGTAGCACTTGGTCCCGTAATTTTGATATATCGTGTTTCAATTCTTCCTCTTCATGCGTCATAGTAGAGCTTTGTGAGGGATTAATGGGTGTAGAATTATTTTTTTGGGGAGTAATTTTAGAAACAAACAATGATCTATATGCTTCAATATTCCCTTTGAATTATTTCAAACTTATTTTTCAAACAAAAGTTATGCAAAATTAAAAAATACACACATTTTTCTTGCTTTTTACGAGCTCAATATTGAAATTGTTTTATATCTGTAATTTTGGATATCCAACGTATGAAATTTCATCCCATGGTATCCATATGAGTCTTAATTACAAACCCACAAGTCAGACCAATATTGGATTCTTAAAGAAAGAGTTATGCCCAATCTCCCACGATGACCTGATTATCGACTGATTCAATAGAGCGAAATTGTACGGAGTGCCACGTGTCACTTTTTCGACCTTCGGTTCTAAAAATGATACATGAAAAACTAAAGTCTATTCACCTTCAGTCAATTCTTACGAAATGAAAATCTGATGCTTGGAGAGAAAGTTATGACGATTTTCCCTAGGTCACTTGTTTGAGATTAAATAATGGAGCCTGCAAAAACCCTAAATTCCTCAGATCATATCTCCAAAAATATAGCGAACCAAGATCTGAAATTCGTACACAAAGTTCACCAATATTTCGGCTCTACATGGTTGCAATTTCAACTTTTGAAGCCCCATAGAAAAAAATAATTGTAGCAAAAATACCAATATGACCCGTTTGAAGGAGCAAAACCCTAGAATCCAAAGATATCATAAAAATTATTATGCAACCAACTCACAAAATAGAAGAAAAGATAGATCAATGACTTAAAAAATATCCTCTTCAAGGGGGAAACCTCATTTACATTAAATAAATGAACAATTATTTGATGATACAAATGATAAGACCTCCTTGGTATATATATGGGTCACAATATAATCAGAGAATACGTATCAATAATAATGTAAGGGCACTACAATAAGAATAGTGGGCTTCTATGGGGCACAAAAATAGCAACATTGGGGATACATGTGCACAACAATAACAATAGGGGGCTACATTAACAATAACAATAAGGGAAATATACTAGTATTATAGGGACCTAACATATGTGGTTGGATGATGGGCACCGACGGGATGCTCCATCTCAGAGATCGTCCACGACGGGTGGGAGGCAACCCAAGGCGAAATAAAAAGGATGAGGAAGGTGATTTAGTGGTGTCGCAAGGTGATTCTCTTGAGAATGTTGATCTATCGGCCTAATTCGACTCAATTGAGGCTCAACTATGCCTCCTTCAACACTCCAATGACCAAATCTCACAAGCGCATCATTTGGACCATGCAGATAATCTCAACTTCTTCACGGATATCCTACACAACCAACGACGTATCATGGATCGTCAAGCCTCTCTTAGGTGGAACCAACAACATCTCTAGAATTGTATGGATGAATTAGAGACTTTTATGGTGCACATGGAGTCTCATATTAATGACACATTCCATATGCTAGTTACTCGCGAAATTAAGGTAGTTGATCCCATTGTAGAAAATGTACCACAATGAAAGTAGGCTTTGTTTAGTTTTTTGATAAAATTTGTGCCTAGTGGGTGGTGAAACACAAGAAAACTAGTTTTTTGAAGCTACTTGTGCTAGTGTATTCAACGCGTGGGTGGACGAAATACACTTTTCTCAGTAGAAAGGTTGCTTACCTACATGCAAGTCACAGGTCAAAGTGGTTTGTCAAATGTTAGTGGAACAAGTTCAACATGTAACAAGAAAACACATAAACATAGCATGCTACCTAGAAAACATAGCATGCTACATAAACAATGAAACAAAAACAAAACAACATGCACAAGAAACATGCTCAATAGATAAAACACATTAATAACTCAACCATGGAGAGATTTCTCCCTTTATTAGGTGTTGTTATTAGTAGAAGATAGAATGCTAAATCTCTTGTAGTGGATCCTTCGAGCTACGTAGCTCCAATATCCAAGACAAGGGGGTCTCTTACCCTTAAGTTTTCAACAAGCCCCTCTTCCCTCTCAAAGGATGGTAGATGAACGGACATGTGGTGAAATATTCTCTCTTGGATTGAGGTGTTGGGTGTCCAATAACTGAATCCTTCCAATCCTCTTGCTGCGGGACAACACAAGATGGTTTGTTGATGAGAAATTTGGCCAGCATAACAATGTGTCTCCCATTTCTCTTCCCATGATCCTTCCAAGACTTGCTATAAATTAGTATATCACCAAAAAATACTAACACAAATTTTCTAAGGAAGGGTTTGAATATGGAATTCATCATACCATGAAATGTGGAAGGTGCATTAGTAAGGCCAAAAGGCATGACCAAAAATTCATAATGACCCTCATGAGTTCTGAATGTTGTTTTCAAAATGTCTTCAGTCTTCATTCTAATTTGATGATATCTTGAACGAAGATCCAACTTGGTGAAGTAAATTGCTCCAGGTAATTCATCCAACAATTCATCAATGATAGGAACGGGAAATTTATCTTTAATAGTGAACTTGTTGAGCTCCATGTAATCTAAACACATACGCCATGATCCATCCTTCTTGTGCACCAATACTACTCGAGTAGAGAAATAACTTTGACTAGGTTGAATTATACCAGCCTATGGCATTTCTGCAACCTTACATTCAATTTCACTCTTTTGGGCATATGGATATCTATAAGGTTTGATTTTTGGAGGAACGCTTCCTAGAATCAAATGAATAGCATGATCATGATCATGAATAGGTGGCAGACCTTTGGGAGTCTCAAATACTTGGAATGATTTTCCAAGACTTTTTCGAGATCTGGAAAAATAGTTGATTTCTATGTTTGAACCTCTAGGGATCATAATTGTGCAATGAAACCTCGTTTTTCTTTCTTCAGAAGATTTTTCATGCCATTAGAGCTAATTATCTTTCATGGTTTCCCTGTGATAGACCTTAGTTCAGATTCCTTTCCTTCCCAAAAAAAATTCAAGAAAATATCTTGAAAATTAAAAGTTATCATCCCTTAATATTGTAATCATTGGACTCCTAGTAAAACATCAACACCACCCATTGGAATATTCAATACATATTCCCCCATGGTTAGCTTGATATTATGGCACTTTCCAGAGCAATTTATAGCTCCTCCATCTGCAACCATCACTTGAAACTTTAGTGCTTGATATAGGAAGTAATTCAATTCCTTGGCTATCGTACAATGAATCAAATTATGGGTACTACCTGAATCAATCAGAACTATTACCTTTTTATTCTTGATATATCCTTTTATCTTGAGAGTTTTAGGAGTGGTAATTCCTGCCAATGCATTACAATATATGGTTGGATTCATTTCTTCTTTCTTTGGGGTTTGTTCCTGGTGTATATCCTCCTCTTTTGATGTTTCTTGTTCCTTTTCTTCCTCCTCTTCACAATCTATGTAGAATAATTTCTTCTCAACACACTTATGACCTTTAATGTATTTTCTATCACAACTATAACAAATCCCTTTTGTTATTTTTTCCTCCAATTGTTATGGTGTCAACCTTGTAGGTTGTGGAAGACTAGGAGCAACAACAATTCTATCTTTATAGTTGTGAGTGGTAGACTTCCTTGCTGCCATAATTTTGTTTTCAAATTTTCTTGCTACACTAAATTCCTTCTCTAATAATTCAGGTTCCCAAAGGCGAACCTCATGTTGGATGTTATATTTTAAATTTCCTATGAAGACATCAATCATATGCTCCTTTGGAATATATGTTACCCTAATATTCATTTTTTGGAAGTCTTCAATGTGCTCCACTGTTGAACCCTTTTGTTTGAGATTTATCAATTGACTAAAGAAGGAGTTGCTCTTTGTATCTTCATAATGTGCTATCATGTCCTCCGTAAAAATTGACCAGGTGACAAGTGGCTTACGAGACCTTTAGAAATTATTGGGTTCTAAATATAAAGATGCAATACGTACCTTTTGTGAGGGCTACACATCCCATAGATCAAAATACTGCTCCATCTATAGTATCCATGTTACCATATCCTTGCCATAAACTCAATCATATGTATATTTGGAATCTGGTGGTTCTTAAACCCTACATTGGAGTCTCTAAAATAATAATTCATATTCCTTTTTTCCTCATCATGATTTTCATGGATTACCTTGTCAGCGTCGAGAAGCCTTTCTTGCAACAATTTTTTCAACCGTTCCAACTTGACATTCATCGCATCCATGTCTACTTTAAAAACCAACATATTTTCTTGTATGCTATTGATATATCCTTTTAATCCATCCATGTCATAGTTGGTTTCTCTTTGTGAGAACGAGATTTTTAGCACTTGGTCCCGTAATTTCGATACATCGTGTTGCAATTCTTCCTCTTCATGCGTCATAGTAGAGCTTTCTGAGGGATTAATGGGTGTATAATTCTTTTGTTTGGGAGTAATTTTAGAACCAAACAATGATATATATGCTTCAATATGCCCTTTGAATCATTTCAAACTGATTTTTCAAATAAAATTTATGCAAAATTAAAAAATACACACCTTTTTCTTGCTTTTTAGGTGCTCGATATTGAAACTATTTTATATCTGTAATTTTGGATCTCCAAGGTATGAAATTTCATCCTATGGTAGCCGTATGAGTCTTAATCCCAACCCCACAAGTCGGAACAATATTGTATTCTTAAAGAGAGAGTTATGCCCAATCTCCCACGATGACCTGATTATCGACTGATTCAGTAGAGCGAAATTGTGCGGAGTGCCACGTGTCACTTTTTCGACCTTCGATTCTGAAAATAATACACGAAAAACTGAATTCTGTGCACTTTCATTCAATCCTTACAAAATTCAAATCCAATTCTCGGAGAGAAAGTTATGACAGTTTTCCCTAGGTCACATGTTTGAGATTAAATTCTGGAGCCTGCAAAAACACTAACTTCCTCAGATCATATCTCCAAAAATATAAGGAACCAAGATCTGAAATTCATACACAAATTTCACCAATATTTCGGCTCTACATGGTTGCAATTTCAACTTCTGAAGCCCCGTAAAAAAAAAAATTGTAGTGAAAATACCAATATGACCCGTTTGAAGAAGTGAACCCCTAGAATCCAAAGCTCTTATACCAAATATTATGCAACTAACTCACAAAATAGAAGAAAAGATAGATCAACAACTTAAAAACTATCCTCTTCGAGGGGGAAGCCTCCTTTACATTACATAAATGAACAATTATTGGATAATACAAATGATAAGACTTCCTTGGTATATAGATGGGTCACAATATAATTAGAGACTACATATCAATAATAATGTAAGGGCACTACAATAACAATAGTGGGCTTCTATGGGGCACAAAAATAGCAAAATTGGGGATACATGGGCACAACAATAACAATTGGGGGCTACATTAACAATAACAATAAGGGAAATATACTAGTATTATAGGGACCTAAAATATGTGGATGGATGATGGACACCGACAGGATGCTCCATCTAAGAGGTCATCCACAACGTGGGGGAGGCAACCCAAGGCGAAATAACAAGGAAGAGGAAGGTGAGGTGAGTTAGTGGCCCAAGGTCGAAGCTATAAATGTGAGTGGAGGAAATCAACAATTTCTAGTGAGTAAATCCCTGGAGTCTGTAGGACATCCAGGGTGGGTGTATGGTTGTTATGAGTTACATGGTGGGGTGTGGTAAAGAATGCGTAGCCCAAGGGTGATTAGAGACTGCTGCCAAGTGAGAAATGTGAATGGATGGGTAGGATTTATCTTCTAAAAAAAATTGTACACTTGCCAAAAGAATATAGAATGGGTTTGGATGTACAAGCACGTATACAAGTGCCCCTATAAACATGAAATTAATCTGTCACTATGGTATGAGGAATGTGTTTTGATGAGGGTGGGGGCCCCAATGGTTGGTCTCGGTGCAGGGGTGATGAAGCGGATGAAAAAGTGTCGCGGATGGGATATTCTAGTGGGGGTGTGATAGGCCAAGTGCGAGACACGGTGGCATGTATTTGATCGGCTTATGAGAATGGTAGCCCAGGAAAGGGGTTTTAACATGACATCGGAAAAATTTGAATTGATGTATGATGGATGAATGAACATGAAGTACTTCTTGGACTTGGATTTTATGGCCATGGCTCATACCTTTGGTGTACGGTCTACATGAGTGATGGATTGCATGGAGGGTGAGGCTCTACCGACCTGTGAGAATGTTTATCATGTGCAAGATGAGGTGATGATAAACATGGTCGGGTGAATGAAACCTATTGTTGATTTCTGTAGAGAAATGATGTCAGGATATGGAAAGATTCTTTGGGGAGCCTATCATGTTAGGGATAGAATGATACATGCTCTTGTACCTTTATTGGCTAGGGCATATGGTGATTTGACATGTTTGTAATACCTGCAACCAATACCCCAAGTAAAAGCATCTTTTTATTCAAACATATTTAAAATAACTTTGAATGTAAAGCAATAAGAGAGGGCATACCTATTGTGACTAAAAAAATGGCTTTTTCTAAGGCATGGATGTATGGGGCCTAGCTTGAACATGACGAAGTTTTAATCAGTGTGGTCCTTGCGGTTTTGCTATTGGGCTTTCTGAGATCCAGTTATGGTCTGTCGAATAATGAGGAAAGGGCGATATATGGGCCAATATGGCTCATTTCAAGTCATTTGTGTCATTTGAGGATCTGAGTTTAGAGCTGAGCCCCTACTCCTGAGCCTTTCTTGTCGTTGCAGTCAGCTTGAGTACCTGGGATTCGCGTTGTCAATGTCAGGTAGGGCGTTGAACATCCAACTTTTTAATTTTGTCACTTTTTTTTCCTGGGGGGTCCGTACAAATGTGATTATGTATGGACTTTATATCTATTTTTTTCCTGGAATGCACGGGCGATCGAGGCTAACCCACGTTTTCCTCGCGCAAAAGGAAATATTCATGCAAGGCCTTCGCGTATGGTGAAGGATTTTCGCGATGATTCGCGGGTCTGTATCTGATACAGATGCACGGTCATCACACCTAATCTCTACACAGGCGCATAGATGCTTAAAAATTAATTTTATTTTATTTTTTTGGGTTTTAGTCAATTATTTTTGGTTTTTATCTGGTAATAAGATGCTAGGCATGAGAGAGATTGGCCCTCTTCGAGTAGTTGTGGCCCAAGACCCCGGTGCTCGGGGGGTTTTGGAATAGTATGGGTTGCTCAAATTTCTTGAGAAAAACCTACTGAGGTCACAGGAAGGTCTACTTCAATTCCTGGTCTGTTGTTGGAACAAGAGACGACGTGTTATGGTGTTGTGTCGTAGAGACAGATATTTACTTCGTGACTGGTCTGCTGCCTCAGGGGGAGGCTCTTCCACACCCACTCACAGCTGGGGGAGTGAACATCCAGTGCTGGGCTCGGGATCACTGTGGTGCCAAAGAAATTACACAAGGATGTGTTCGCATCAGCTCTGTGACAGATTTAGCTGAGAGGGGTGCCTTGGCGATGATAGTTCGCCTGATAGGGTCATCATCACCTGATAGATTGTCGGGTCCACATATTTGAATCTTGCACTGGCTACGGGCCGATCACTTCTATGAATAGGCTCACCATGTTTACGATGGCATGGTGACAAAGCTGGGAAAGGCCCAGAAGGGGTCTTCCAAGATCTTCACCTATGCAAACATCCTATATATTATCATGTATGAGAGGTTGGTGATGCTCAGACCTTTTGTGGCAGTGCCCCTGGGACCTCCTAGGGATCCTCGGATGTGGTGGTGGGCACCCGTGATGCCCCATGATGGAGGAGGGAGGTTGGTTGCTATTGGGATGCGACCATTGAGGCGTGGTTCGAGTCTAACCCGCAGATTTTTCTTGGCTACCCATACTCAGGGATGGACTTCCGAGGGGACCCGGATGTGGGTCTTCCTGCTGGTTACGCATGGGGCCCCACAAGTACGACCTTTGATGTTTTTTTGCATTTTTTAGGATTCTATCATGTATAGATTTATATGTCTTTATGTCTTTAGGATACTATGTTTTGTTTCTCTTGCAAATGTGGGTTCGGCGGGGCGTCCTACAGCTCGCTTTATGGGACATTAGCCTTTAAGGAGGGTCCCAAGTGAGGCCGTTCAGGCCCAGATTGCGGGGCATGGAGGTGTCGGGGTCCCTTCAAGGGAGGGCAACAGTGCTGCAGCTTCCGGAGGGGATGCTGCCCTCCTTGCTCAGGCCAAGGCGGCTGAGGCACGGGCTGCAACAGTTGAGGCTCGTGTTGCGATGGTTTAGGAGTAGTTGGCTACTGCTAACCTTAGGGTTCTGGAGGCAGAGGCTAGAGCTGAGGCTGCGGACGCTAGCGCGGCTAGTCTAGCCGACTCATGGAGTTGGTTAGAGAGATTGACCTGGGGTATGCTGAGCCGGTGATTTTTTAATGATCTAGACGATGTATGGCTTAAGAGAGGGCATATCACCCAACTTTGCATCGTGCGACACTTGCAGTTTTGGCTACTGCAATTGTACTGGCACCAGGTGGAGTCGTGGGTCCAAAGGACCCACCAGGCGGGGCTCAGCCTTAGGGATATTTGTATGCTCAAGGAAAGCACCCATTATGAGGATGCTTCCCTATTTTGATGACATGTAGATATATTTTTTGACTGACATTATGGTTAGGGACATGACTTGTATACTGGGACTTCATATATTTTTTTATGTACATATACGATATGTATAATTTTTGTGGCTCTTAATATTTGTACTTATGATGGATGTTATGTACCTACGATGGATATTTATGTTTTTATGTTTTGCTTTTTTATGGATGACGGTTTATACGAGATGCATTCTAGTCTAGGATGTGGTTAGCTATGCAATCGGTTGTCTAGTTTTGATTTCTTGGTACATGTGTAAATGTATATGATGACTTAATCGTCGTGCATGCAAGTACTTCCTAATTAGTTGTGAATTTTGTAATTCAAAATCTTGGTTTAACTGTGAAACCACTAGCTGGGAATCAAGATAGACGTGTAGATGGCGAATTCCCTGATTGGAGGCATTTCTCAACAATATTCTGCTTGATTATTGGTAGTTGATCTGATACATACTCCGTTGGTGAGGAATGGTGACCGGTCAAAATAGTATATGGCCCAAGCAGATGCTGCTAGATTTTGCGACCATCGTGAGGCTCCGTTAGTGAATCATAAATAGTGGATGGGAGGACGATCCATCTGTGACACCAGAGCATTTTTAGAACAAGTCCTCGATGATTGTGATCATCTCAAAAATTTATGTTACATGCATATTATCTCTAAGGTTGGGACTTCCTGCCCTTACGAGTGAAATTTATTGAGGTAGAGCTCATTGACGGGGTTAGCTAGGCATGTACCGTCGGGCTCTAACAGGATGTATTCTCCCTTGAGGAGGAAATGTTTTATAATGTAAGGACCTTTCCATAATGTTTCAAACTTCCCAGTTCCTAAGGCCTCTTTTAAAACATCGTAGCAAAGGATTAACTCCACCTTTGAAAATGAGAGAGGGGTGATGTTGCGTTCAAATGATGCTTTTACCCTTTTTTTATGTGATTCATTATGTTGGAAAGATTCTCGTCGATTTTCGTCAACCAGTTCTAACTGTACCAATCGTTTCTCTAAAGGTTGGGTATCATGGAGGAGTTCGATGCTTGCGTGTAAGTTGGGTATTTCAAGTTCAATGGGAATCACGACTTCCGCTCTGTACACTAGTTGGAAAGGTGTAAATCCTGCTGAGGTTTTAACTACGTGTGATATGCCCACAGGGCTAAAAAAACCATATGGTGTTAGTTTGTTTTATGGCTATTGAACATACGTTGTAACAATTTTTTGAGTACTTTGTTAACAGTTTTTACCTTTCCATTGGACTGGAGGTAGTATGGTGACGCAAATTCATGTGTGAATCCTAGGTGATGAGACAACTCCTGGAATATTTCGTTTTTGAAATATTTTTCGTGACCAGAGATTAATTCCTTAGGCACACCAAATCGTGCGATGACATGGTTGAAGATAAACTGTATTGTGGTTTTTGTCGTGTTTTCATATGTATGCATGGCTTCTACCCACTTGATGTAATAGTCGACGAATACAATAATGTATTTGTGGTTGCTAGACAATGCAAGGTTGCAAGTCATAAATTCGGTTCCCCATTTGCAAAAGGGACCGACTACAATGACTTGGTGCAAAGGAACAGGAGGTGCTCTTGCCTTATGGGCGAAGCGTTGGCATCGCTCGCACCGTTTGACTACTTGAATGTAATCGTGGAATACAGTGGGCTAAAAATAACCTACCTATAGGAATTTTTTGGGCGGTAACCATCCCTGAGAGGTGGTCATCGCAAGCCCCAATATGGTATTCATTTACGGCTTGCTCAAATTGGTTGTGCATGAGGCATTGACGTAAAATAGCTTCATAACCTCGTCCATAAAGGACGTCCCCCATGAGGAGGTATCGGGGGGCTTGGTGGAATATGCACCTTTGGTCATCAATGTGATATTTGGCTTGAAATTTTGGGTTCATAAGAATAGGAGGATGTCGTCGTACCAAGGATCCTCAGTCATCACTAGAAATAGATGTTCATTTGGAAGTGAGTCGTTAACCAAGGATCCTTTAGTCAGACTTGGGAGGTCAGTGATGAAATCAGCTAAGATTAAAGCTTTTTTTCTCTTAGGGGAGCTAAACCGCAGGTCAAATTCCTACAATATGACTACCCATCAAGCGTATTTGTGGTTCATCAAACGATGGGTTAGCAGATATCTCACGGGATTGATAGCTGCTATGATTGTTGTAGTTTGCACAATGATGTAATTCCGAAGTTTTTTTACTGCATGTAAAAGGGCTAAGGTGGTTTTTTCTTCATGTTCATATTTTAACATGGGGCCATATAATTTCTTACTGATGTAATAGATTACATGTTCTTTACCATCTGGTATGTCTTCGATTAACAGCCCAGTTATTGCAGTGTCTGATGCTGATAAGTATAGGTTGTAGTCTTTGTCATAATTTGGTGGGTTGATAAAAGGGCTTGAAGACAATGTGTCTTTTAGTGCATCAAACGATTGTTGAGCTTTATCATCCCATTTGAACATGATTGTAATGTTCCTAAATTAGCTTTAGCTAATAGGAACATTAATTTTGCCTTGTTTATTTTTGCATTTCATGATTGATGAATAAATTGTAAAGGAGGACATGTAAAACTTCTGAAAACCAATAATAAATCAATGCCTATGTGAACAAAGACATATCTGGGCTATGTAAATTATATCTTGCAAGTGTGAATGGGTTAAATCACAAGAATGGGTCATCTTTGACCAAGTCAAACAGTGCAGTCTAGATGCATTGAACCTCTTTGAGGGACAGCGCAGTTCTAGAAGGAGGTTGTAATGTGAAAAGGGTTAAGTGATTCAAGGTGGTTTAGGGTTTGGCAAGACTCCTATATTATACAAGGAAGAGGAGGGCAGTAAGGAAAGGGTTTTTGAAGATTATCATTTCACAAGGAATTGTCTGCAAGACATCCCTTGTTGGGCATTCCTGTTTAGGAATCCCACCTCCTTCCTTGAGCAGCTCTTGGAGGAGAATTGTGCTAAAATTTTCCACTATCAGGCTTGGGACAAGCTTCACCTTACATTACAGCGCTGCTCATGTTGAGGGTTGAGCTGTCTTGTGAGCTGAAGCAAGTGGAAGACTAGATCTGCTTAGATCTAGATGATAGTAGTGGCTCTTCTCAGTGAGTGTGTCTTTTAACCTCCTGGAAGAGTTCATTTGCTGATTATACTTCAGATCTACATCTTGGCATCAGGCCAAATCATCTTCAGAAGCTACAGTGGTGTCTCTCTCCCTAAGACAGCGTTATTTGCAGATCTACAACTGCAGGGTGTTTTGCCAGCGTTTTGGAGGAAAGATCTCTAGTGTTGGCGTTTTTCCTCTCACTGTGGTGATCCATGGATTAGCCATCCAATCCATGTTTGTTTCAGATCTGATCTAATATGTACTTTTATTATTCAGAAATTCTGAATCATTCTGCAGATTTGAAGTTTTAGATCTCAGATCTACTTCCGGTGCTTCATGTTTTGAGCAAAACCCCCAAGGGAATGTATAGATCAGCTTTTCTTGTACATGGATCTGTATTAGATCTATATTTTTATGTGTAGATCTGATCTAGATCTGAAGAATCAATAAATTTCTGCTTCAGCTCTAAAAATAACGCTGTCATGGTTATGCAATCTTTTTACATGGCTGTAGCACCTCTTTCTTGAGGATTTCTTTTGTATTCTTTCATTCTTCTTCTGTAAAGTGTATCAGTTATGCCCCTAATCTTATTTTTCAATATTCAGACCTTATTTAAGTCATATCGTTTAGAAAACCATGCTCAAATGCTTCAGTA
The DNA here is from genome assembly GCA_034641835.2 of Pinus albicaulis. Classification (NCBI taxonomy): domain Eukaryota; kingdom Viridiplantae; phylum Streptophyta; class Pinopsida; order Pinales; family Pinaceae; genus Pinus; species Pinus albicaulis. The sequence goes on from CM076581.1 coordinate 295,301,528, forward strand.
AATTTCTGCATTCTTCTAGTCTTGGAAATCAGGGTTTTTTAGCCTAGTTAGGAAAGGAGGAACTGTTTAACATAGAAAAACTTATTTTTCTCTGCTGAAATTCGACATGGGAATCCCTCATAACCCTAGCTATCAGATTCAAACACTTTCCCATATTATTTTTACGCAGATCTCTAAATACACTCGTTTTAGGGCCTAAATCCTCACTTTTTCCCACCTTTTGCCTTATAAAACACTGTATAAAGTTGTTGCTACATATTTTTGTTAGGTCCCTATATTACTAGTATAGTCCCTTATTGTTGTTAGTGTAACCCCCTTATTTTTATTATTGTACCCTTGTAACCCCCATTTTTTTATTATTGTGCCCTTAAATTATTATTGTTAGGTCGGCTAGGATTACATTGTGGCCCACTAGGATTACATTATGGCCACATGGACTCCTATATATAGAAAGGAGGTTTTGTAAATCGTATCATCCAAGAATTGTTCATTTATGTAATGTATTGGAGGTTTCCCCCTCGAAGTGGCTTATTTCTAAGGCGTTGATATCTCTTTTCTTCTATTTTTGAAGCTGGTTACACAACATTTGGTATCGGAGCCTTGGGATTCTAGGGTTTCGCTGCTCCAAACAGGTCATCGTGGCATTTTCGCTATAACGTTTTTTCTACGAAGTTTCAGAAGCTGAAATTTTTAGGGTGCGAAGCTGAAATCCTGAGGAAGATTGTCTAAAAATTTCAGAGCTTGGTTCACAATGTTGTCGGAGATATCATCTGTGGAAGTTAGGTATTTTTTCAAGCTCCTAAACAGGTCATCGTGGAATTCTCGCTATAATTTTTTTTCTATGAAGGTTCAGAATCTGAAATTCGTATGGTGTGAATCTGAAATCTTGAGGAAATTCGTCAAAAAATTTCAGAGCTTGGTTCACAATATTTGTGGAGATATGATCTGTGGAAGGTAGTGCTTTTTCAGGCTCCTGAATTGCATCTCAAAGAGGTGATCGTGGGAAAAGTTCAATAACTCTCTCTCTGGGCATCGGATTGGAGTTCCGTAAAAAGTGGTCTTAAGTACACAGACTGTAGTTTATTGGCTATCAATTTCAGAGACAAAGGATGAAACAGTGACACGTGGCAAGTCGTACAATTTCGCTCTACTGAACCAGTCCATAATTAGGTCATTATGGGAGATTGGACACAACTTTGTCTTGGAGAATCCAAATCAGGTCATACCTGTGGCATTCAAAATAAAATTCAGAGGGCTACTACAGTGCTGAATATCAAATATTGAAGATCTACAATCACAGAGATAATACAATTTCAATATCGAGCTCCTCAAAGCAAGAAAAAGGTGTGTATTTTTTTTCAAATTGCACAAGTCTTGTTTGAATAATCAAGTTAAATTGATCCCAAGGGCATATTGTAGAATAGATATCAGTATTGGATTCTAAAATGGCCCCTAAAAATAATTCAACACCCACTAAGCCTTCAGAAGGCTCTACTATGACTCATGAAGATGAAGAATTGCAACATGACATATCAAAATTACAAGAGCAAATTTCGCTCTCGCAAAGAACAAAAAAAAATGAAATGGAAGTTTTGAAGAAAGGCGTGGAAACTAAGATGGATGGTTTGAAGAAAGGCGTGGAAGCTAAGATGATTGGTTTGGAAGCTAAGATGGATGGCATGGAAGTGGGCATGGAAGCTAAGATGGATGACATAAAAGACAACATGGAAAACACGAAGAGTGATCTAAAAGCATACATGGAAGGCTTGATGACAAGCTTAAAACCAGAAATGATTCCTAATGGCGGAAATATAGGAGAAGAACCTCATGATGAGAACAAAATAAATGTTAATCATGATTTCATAAACTCGAATGTTGGTGTGAAGAACCACCATATTCCAAAAATGGATATGAGGAAGTTTGATGGAAAGGATCCTGTAACATGGATACTACAGATGGAGCAATATTTTGATCTCCATAATGTGCAAAACACACAAAAGGTACGCATTGCAACTTTACATTTAGAACAAAATACATTTGTATGGTATCGATGGCTTTGCTCCCGTAAAAAAATTGTCACTTGGTCAATTTTTACGGAGTAAATGATAGCACATTATGAGGATACAAAGAGCAACACCTTCTTTAGCCAATTGATAAATCTCAAACAAAAGGGTTTAGTGGGGGAGCACATTGAGGACTTCCAAAAATTGAATATAAGGTAACTGATATTCCAGAGGAACACAGGATTGATCTCTTCATAGGCACTTTAAAGGATAACATCCAACATGAAGTTCGCGTTTTGGAACCTGATTCATTGGAGAAGGCATTCAGGTTGGCAAGAAAAGTTGAATGTAAAATTATGGCGACAAGGAAGCCTACCACTCAATTCTATAAAGAAGGAAGTGTTGCTACGCCTAGATTTCCACAACCTACAAGGTTGACACCACAACAATTGGAAGAGAAAAGAGCAAAATACACTAAAGGTCATAAGTGTGCTGAAAAGAAATTATTTTACATAGATTGTGAAGAAGAAGAAGAAAATGAAAAAGAAGAGGATATACACCAGGAACCAGCCATAGAAGAGGAAGAAATGAATCCGACCATATCGTGTAATGCACTAGCAGGAATTACCACTCCTCCAACTCTCAAGATAGAAGGACATATAAAGAAGAAAAGGGTAATAGTGTTGATTGATTCAGGTAGCACCCATAATTTTATTCATTATAAGGTAGCCAAGGAATTAAATTGTTTCCTATACCCAGCACCAGAATGTCAAGTGATGGTTGCAAATGAAGGAACTATAAATTGCTCTGGAAAATGCCATAATATCAAGCTAACCATGGGGGAATATGTGTTGACTAGTCCAATGCTTTCCATTCCTATGGGAGGTGCTGATGTTGTACTAGGAGTACAATGGTTACAATCTTTGGGGATGGTAACATTTTATTTTCAAGAACTTTTCTTGAATTTTTTTTCAAAAGGAAAGGAAGTCGAATTGCGGGGTATTGAAGGGAAGCCGGGAAGGATAATAAGCTCTAATGGCATGACAAAGCTTCTAAAGAAAGAACAACGAGGCGTAATTGCACAATTATGCTCACTAGAAGTTCCAACATCAAAATCATCTATTTCCGCAGATCTCCAACAAGTCTTGGACAATCATTCCAAGGTGTTTGAAACTCCCAAAGGACTCCCACCTATTCGTGATCGTGATCATGCTATTCATTTGATTCCAGTAAGTGTTCCTCCAAACATCAGGCCTTATAGATATTCTTACTTCCAAAAGAGTGAAATTAAACGTATGATTGCAGAAATGTTAGAGGCGGGTATAATTCAACCTAGTCAAAGTTCTTCTCTGCTCCTGTAGTATTGGTACACAAGAAGGATGGATCATGGCGAATGTGTTCGGATTATAGGGAGCTCAATAAGCTCACCATTAAAGACAAATTTCCCATTCCCGTGATTGATGAATTATTGGATGAATTACATGGAGCAATTTATTTTACCAAGTTGGATCTTCGTTCAGGATATCATCAAATTAGAATGAAGACTGAAGATATTCCAAAATAGCATTTCGAACTCATGAGGGTCATTATGAATTTTTGGTCATGCCTTTTGGCCTTACCAATGCACCTTCTACATTTCAAGGGTTGATGACTTCCATTTTCAAACCCTTCCTTAGAAAATTTGTGCTAGTATTTTTTGATGATATACTAATCTACAGCAGGTCTTGGAAGGATCATGTTGAATATGTTGACAGGGTGCTCAAACTATTGCAGGAGAAACAATTATATGCAAAAAAGTCCAAATGTTTCTTTGGAGTACAAGAGGTGGAATATCTGGGTCATATTGTATCTCACGAGGGTGTTAAAGTAGACCCTAACAAAATTAAAGCCATTAAAGAATGGAAAGTCCCCACAACCATAAAGCAGTTGCGAGGATTTCTCAAGTTAACAGGGTATTATCGCAAGTTTGTTAAGAATTATGGGAGAATAGCAGCACCTCTAACAACATTATTGAAGAAAGATGCATTTTCATGGACTCCTGAAGCAACTAAGGCCTTTGAACATCTTAAAGAGGCAATGTGCCTAGCACCGGCCTTAGCTACGCCAGACTTCACAAAAACCTTTATTGTGGAATGTGATGCCTCAGGAAATGGAATTGGTGCAGTTTTAATGCAGGAAGGAAGACCCATTGTTTTTGAAAGTCGTCCAATCAAAGGAAAGTATTTACAGAAACCTATTTATGAGAAGGAAATGTTAGCAATACTGCATGCACTAAAGAAATGGCGAACTTACCTAATGGGAAAACACTTCAAGGTAAAAACTGATCATGATAGTCTTAAACACTTTTTGGAACAAAGACTATCTTCAGAAGAGCAGCAAAAATGGGTCAAAAAGATGTTGGGTTATGACTTTGAAATAATCTACAAAAAAGGAAAGCTTAATGTTGTTGCAGATGCACTCTCAAGAAAGAATGAAGAGGTGGAAGCATTGCTTTGTGCCATTTATATTATCCAACCGGATTGGATAACTGAAGCAAGAGATGAATGGAAGAAGGACAAAGATGTATGGACACTCATTCAAAAGTTGCAGCAAGATCCTAGTACATCCGATACATTTAGTTGGAAAAATGATTCCTTATGGTACAAAGATCGCTTATATCTTTGTAAGAATTCCCAACTAAAACAAAAGATTCTTCTCGAATTGCACACTTCTCCTTTAGGAGGACACTCAGGATTTTTAAAAACTTACCACAGGGTGAAGAAAGAATTTTTTTGGGATGGCCTTAAATCTGATATTCAAAAGTTTGTGGCGAAATGTTTGGTTTGCCAGCAGAATAAAGTGGAGACAATTAAGACCCCGGGACTTCTACAACCTTTATCCATTCCAAGTCAGCGTTGGGAGGAGATTTCAATGGATTTTATCACAGGTTTACCTAAGTCTGAAGGAAAGAATGTCATCATGGTGGTAGTTGATAGACTTACCAAGTATGCACACGTTTGTGCATTATCTCATCCATTTAAAGCAAGTACAGTTGCTACTACATTTGTGGACAGAATTCAAAAGCTACATGGAAGCCCAAGGGTTATTGTGAGCGACAGAGATCCCATTTTTACGGGAAATTTTTTGACGGAGTTATTTTCTTGTTTGGGTACTCAATTAGCTCATAGCTCATCTTATCATCCTCAATCTGATGGTCAAACTGAGATAGTAAATAAATGTTTGGAAGGATATCTTCGTTGTTTTGTATCTGATAAACAAACACAATGGGTCAAGTGGTTACCTCTTGCTGAATGGTGGTATAATACTTCCTTCCATACTGCAGCAAAAATGACCCCATTTATGGCACTTTATGGATATCATCCACCATCCATCACATCATATTTAAGAGAAAATTCGAAGGTTCAAGCAGTGGAAGATCACATCGAGCATCAAGAAGAAGTTCTCCAACTCTTAAAGGATAACCTGAATTTGGCACAAAATCGAATGAAACAACAGGCAGATCAACATCGCAGCGAGAGAAGTTTTGATGTAGGAGATTGGGTATTTTTACGGCCACAACCATATGAAAAAATGTCCCTCAAGCAAGCTAAGAAGGATAATAAATTATCGCCAAAGTACTATGGTCCTTACAAGGTGTTGCAAAAGATTGGTACTATGGCATACAAATTGGAGCTTCCTGCTTCTTTGCGAGTACATCCAATTTTCCATGTTTCGTGCTTAAAGAAGGTTATAGGTGAAAATCTTCCAGTTCAAACAATATTGCCAGAACTTGATGAGGAAGGAAAAATCATATTGGAACCGGAAGCGGTCACGGAAACAAGAACTCGACAACTACGGAATCGATCAATTTCAGAGTATCTCATCAAGTGGAAGAACTTACCCACCGAAGATTCTACATGGGAGGATGAGAATTTTATACAGAAGCACCCAGAGCTACTCAAGCATTGAGGACAACACCTTTTTTGAAGGAGAGGGGCATGTTAGGTCCCTATATTACTAGTATAGTCCCTTATTTTTGTTAGTGTAACCCCCTTATTGTTATTATTGTACCCTTGTAACCCCCATATTGTTATTATTGTGCCCTTAAATTATTATTGTTAGGTCGGCTAGGATTACATTGTGGCCCCACTAGGATTACATTAGGGCCCCATGGACTCCTATATATAGAAAGGAGGTTTTGTAAATTGTATCATCCAAGAATTGTTCATTCATGTAATGTATTGGAGGTTGCCCCCTCGAAGTGGCTTATTTCTAAGGCGTTGATATCTCATTTCTTCTATTTTTGGAGTTGGTTACACAACAATTTTATTGAAGGTTAAGTGATTTTGTATCTGTATATGACATATTTATATAGCTCCATATTGGTAATAACCTATATTATTCCCAATATTGTAGTTGTTCCTAATTTGGGAACATTACAATGATATCCTGATGGAGTAGGCGTAGGAATCCTTGCACGCAAGTGACGTAGTCGGGGACATAACGTCTTAAGAAGTTGGCTTTCCCTTGAAATATTTGAATTTTCTTGAGAGTTTTGGGTGGTGGCACCTCTTTGATTTCCTGGACATTGAGGGGGTCCACTCTGATCCCTTGTTGGGATACGATGAACGCTAATAGTCTACCTGCATTAACGTAGAAGACACACTTAAGAGGGTTCAAGCATAGGTTGTAGTGTTGGCACCATTGGAATGCCAACCGTAAATCCTCCAGATAATCACTACGCTTCTTGGATCATATGGTGAGGTCGTCCAAGTAAGCTAAGATGAGGTGGGATAAGTCATGGAAGATATAATTCATGACTCGTTGGAAGGTGGCTCCAACATTTTTAAGACCGAAAGGCATAACCTGGTATGCGAACGTGCCCCAAGGGGTAGTGAATGTTGTCTTATACCGATCTGTGTGATGGATTTAAATATTATTGTACCCTAAGAATCCATCCATGAAGGACAAGGCCTTATGACCGGCGCAAGCATCAATGACTTGGTCGATAAATGGGGTAGGGTAGTTGTCCTTGGGTTAAGTTTTTTCAAATATCATAAATCGGTGCAAACTCAAATGGGGCCCTATTTTTTCATAACGGGAATAGGGTTGGAAACCCACAACGTGTAAGCGATTGCATAGATAAACTCGTATTTGTGAAGGTTTTCAATTTCTTGCTTGATTGCTTCTACCTTAGATGGGTGTAATTGACGACGTTTTTGGCAGACTTGTGGTATGTCAGGCTAGGTGTTAATGTGGTGTTCTATGATAGTGGGGCTAAGCCCTAGAATTTCTGAATAATCCCATGTGAAGATGTCCATGTACTCTTGTAACAAGTTTGTGTAAGTGAATACCTCGTCTAGGGAGCATGTTGCCACTAGTGAGATTTCTTCGATTTTTCTTGGTTTTCTCTAGATATTCACCTTAATGGTTGGAAAAATATTCAACATATTCTCTTCTTCAAATGCATTGGGCACTGGGATAGGATTTTTGAACCAGTCTACCTTCCCAGATTGGAGGAAGTCTTTAGATTCAATGGTGTATATATCTTGGGTTTCTAGGTTGTTAGGTTCGAATGTTTTTTCTGGAAGAAAAAACGAGCGGTGATGCATTTAGTCCCATGGACAATATGGTTTCGTCATAGCCTCTAGAATATACTCGTCTAAATGAAACAAGATGTCTAAGGGGGATTTGGTTTGTGTGAGGCCATGAGGAATTGGTTCGGGCCTAATAGTGTTGGTCGACAGACGTGAATATGATTCCATAGTTGATGATGTGGAACCAGACGAGGTTGATAGGGTGCAGACGGGTTGAGTTTGCACCGTCGATGGCACAACTACTATTGTAGTAGTTGTAGCAGTCTCGACAAAATTGTAAGATGAGCAGACAGCACGAGTCGTGGTACCCATGCATGATGAGATGAATCGTATATGGTGTTGTGCGTCGTCGACGTTGAATGGTGGAAGAATTTATGTTTTGGTGGTTTGTTTGAGAGAAAAATCGTGCTCTTATGGTGGCATACTAAGGGAACTCGCACTTTCCTATATTTGGAAGTTTTGTTGAGTGCAGAGGTGCTGAAATTCTTCCATTAAGGGGCATAGCTCTGTTTCATGATTGTGACTTCTGCAAATGGTGCATGGTGTCAAGGTGCCTATAGAGTAGATGATGTGAGAACCAACGCTACTCTTTGTGCCCGAAGTGGATGCTCAGAGATGATTGGGAATTGGGGCATGTTTGCACTTTTCCATCTCCGAGTCTTTGGTTTTGGTTGATCTGGCTCTGTCAGGGAGTTCAAACTCAATGTTGCCCTTGTCGCTCGTATCATTGGGAGGCATTCACAATTAATAGTATGGTGGAATTGCAAGCAAATCCTGCAATAGAAACATGTGATATTCTCCTAATTAGAGAGATTGATCTGTGGTATGGTGGTGACCATGAAAAGAATGTCAGTTATTTTCTTGAGTTCCTGACATTTATTGAGCCTGTGGTCGTTTCTATCGCATAGAACGCATGTCGTTCTTGGCTAGTTTTGGGCCCTGCTAGGACGATGGGTCGTCTTAGCCTTCCTAGGGTTTTGGTAATGATGGGGGGCAGGTTGCCTTGTGTCAGGCTGCCTTGCGCCAAGCTACCTCGGTTCTAGACCGGTTACATATGGGTATCGGGTAAGCAATGAGCATATGGTGTCTAACAAAGGTCGAAATTACGGGATGTAAGTACAATGTTGAGCATGATGGTTATCATGAAAAATCAAACAAGAATGTTTATCTTTGGTTCTATGATCCCTTTGGACTGCTGGAGTAATTGGGTACCATTTGCGGAATGATCATAAATCTGGAAATTGGGCGACCAAATAGTTGTGGGCATCGTATAATGCGCAGGCTGGGTTTATTCGTGGAGGGCAGTTAGGGGTGATGATATACCCCCTTGTTGGTCATTTTTCTGTTGATATGAATAAAATGGACCTGGTTGCCTCATTTTCTTGAGTTGTCGAACTTTCCACGGATTTCAAATCTGATATGTCTACTACATAAAGGCTTATTATGGCCCGGCGTAAACAATTTAATGTTAAACGGAATAGGGGATGTAGGGACAACGACAAACCGATTGGTTGCTTGAACACACTCGGCATGAATGCTGGACTGCTCATAAGCCATCGTAGTATACTGGGTTGAATGGGTACCATCTTTGTAATAGCTTTAAATTTGCACAATCAGCGATGAAGTGATATCGTTCATCACAGAGTGCGCAGAGCTGTACTGGATCTTGAGGGCGATTACGGAGGGGTGGTTGTTCAGTGACCGTCTCTCCTCAGACACATACAATATGGTCCTTATTACTTCTGTCCCTTGAGTTTTAGTATTGTTCAGATATTTCGTGTCTGAGTCAGCTAAGTTGGGGTTTTCAGTGATGAAGCATTGCATGAAATCCAACATAGACTAGAATCGATGGATATGGGGAAAACGACGTACGTGGTGGTTGCTCCGAAAAATATGATACATGTATGTCATTGATGCCGAACTAATTTTCTTTAGGAAACGTGAGGGACTTGATACAAACAGTTAAAGGCACTTAAATCGGGACAATGTGTGACTAAGTGGTCAGGCTCATCGCACAGTGCGCAAAGTGGGGCCTTCCGAGTGGCCTCCATTTGTCATCTCTTGTCCATTGGGGTAACCATGTATGAGCAAGATGTAGGCTCCTCTCGTACATGCAATATGGTTTTAGGCTGTCCCTTGTCCATTTGCATTGGTGGATCTGAGTGGTCCTGTTGGTAAGATTTCTTTAGGGCTTGCATGGCATCCCTATTTCGTGGCATCTCTGGGAAATGGTGGGTATAATGCCCATAATGTTCGCATATGGCACATGCATGGTTGGTTCACAATGCTTTCCCTTGGTTTTTCGTGGCCTGTTCCTTTTTATGGGAACTTGAGGCTGCGACATTTCTTTTGGTGTGCAGAAGAGGTTTTAATTCATATAACTCCAGGCAAATATTAGTAGGATGGCCTACGATATCACATAATATGAAAGGTTGTAGTGCCCTAGGTATTCTGGTGTTTTCAACTTTCTTCCCTTTTTTATTGTTTTTCTTGGTTACATTAGTTGGCGCTGCTACGGGTGTTTTGTTAATAGTTTTGGCCTCCTGAGGAGCGATGGGGGTTATTCCTGTAGAAGTGATGCCATGACTTCCTAGCATGGCTGGTGGGACCAAATACCACACAAGTATTGAAAAAACCATATTTAGCAATGTTATAGTTTCCAAGACTTTCTTTGACACAAAACTAGGTGGGGGGTATAAAAATGGGCTTTGCGAAATGGCGTAGGGTAGGAATGGCATGCCAGTGGCTTTGGTCTTCGTACTATTGGTTTCTATGTCCAGGCTAGTTTCAGTGTTTGATGAGAGCACCATGCACACCAGTGCTCCCGTTCTTTCTGGGACTCCCTCTCGTATGATAGGGGAATCTCCAAGGAATGATCTTAGGATCGATGATAGTTTGAATTGTTTGGGGTCAAATTCTGTATACCGTGTAAGCGGTTTCATAGTTGTGTCTACGTATGGTAACACGACATCGAGAGCCGTCATGGGTTCTTATCATAGCATGTGAGTTGGTCGATGGTGATGATCTGATCGTCATGGGGGAACATCATTACTCAAAAGACAAAGGATGCGACTACAATCATGGCATACACATAACTCTACCTGAGGAGTATATTGTAGTCTAGTTGTGCATCTAAGACTTCAATGTCTATAAGTATTGTCTTTCCAGCTAGGTTTATAGGGACATTTTGATATAGACCAACGGGGGCTGAAGGGTGATCATCGTATCCATTAAGCATGATGATCTGAAAGGAGTGTATTAGTTTTGTTGTGCTAAGTGTCCTTTTAGTAATATAAACATGTACAATTTGTCTCCATTTGTTTGCTTAAGGAATGAGTGTTTTAACCATGAAACATAGATGAATTCATGAACTTTAAGCATGAAAATAAGCCTAAATAACACTATACATAAGTGTATAACAGAGAAAAACAATCACACAAGTTTTACAAAGTAGGCATGATGAAGCAGTTCACCCCTCCTGGGCTACATCTGTTGGTCCACCTCCCAATGGCATGTCCCTCTTTGTCATTATGCTCAAAAATGTAAATTACATGTGTTTATAAGCCTCTAATGGTTTTTTTCTCTACACCAGTGGCTCCAGAATTCTCAAATTAGTTTAGGTAGACTCTTGTTTCACCCAAATTGGTCGAAAATTGACCTCCCAATGCATTTTTCCCAATGTCAGCTAGAAAAACTCCACTAAAAGGGGAGAACTACAGTTAATTTGGTAGTTATCACTAAAATTTAGGTCAGCACCAAAATTCCCTCCAGTATGGACCATTTGAATTGAATATTAGTGTTTAGGTTGGGGTGGTCACAAGCCGACCCCCTGCCTAAAACCACGCGGTTTAACTATTTGAAAACTCCACATAAAATAGTGGAGCAGAACCATAAATCCACGTTCTGCAACCCATGGCATTTTTTTCCATTACACCGCACATGTGACCTCCATTTAAACCGTTGAGGTTATGGTTTATTCAACCGTTGCAGCCAATGTCAACTTACCGCACATGTAACCACATCCACGAAGCCGCCAAGCTAGTGGTTTCTTTAACCGCCGCATTGCAGTTTAATGTCACAACGTGACATGTGAACGTATATATCACCGTCGTTGAAGGTTTGCAGCCACCAGTTAATTTTGTTGTTGTGGGTTTGTTAACGTTTCATGTGATCACAATCTTGGGGCCGCCAACGGGTTGGGACCGCTGGCGGTCCACCCCCCCCCCCCCCCCCCATCCGATTGCAAACACAATACAACATAAATTAATGCATCCACACCATAAGTTAAGTAACAAGTGGTAGGCGAGATGGTCAGAGGTTTACGCGAGCGCTGCCCCCCCCCCCCCTTGAATCAACCAAAAGTTTATCATAGCCTCCTGAGGACAGGTGGAAGCCTCCAGGCTTGCCACATGTCTCTCATCCAATGGCTCATTGCAAAACGTACAAACCCTATCAACAGTCAGAAACACACTTCGTACCACCAAATTAATGGCCCATAATCAACCACGTGGCATGATCTAGTTGGCTGTGAGAAAAGGGAATATTCCCCAGAATATGCCACCTGTTGACTGTACCTACATGCTGACTGGGCATCCCAATCACAAAATTTTTGTTGTTTGGGAAAATGAACAAAACGCGATATCTTCCTCATACGACATCGATTTTTCGAACTGTTCACGATGCCGGAATCGCAAGGACGTGACCTTTCCAGTCACTCAAGTTCGGTATAGTTTCGAGCACTTCCAAATTTGAGAAAAACACATGATCTCCTCATCACACCTCCCCACTGGGAAGCTTTTGGACCCCAAAATCTCTCTAGATTACTGAACATGAATATGAGACTGTGTCCCCACTCTTCCAATATTTATCCACTGAAATTTCCCTAATTTCATTAATTGGAGCTTTTCATGGAAAGACAAATTTTTCTTTGATTTCGTTGACCATCCATTGTTGTCTTTGACACTTGCATGCTGCACATTTTCTGAACTTGCAGAACAGCAACCTAACTTTGCAGTAAACATTTTTTTTTTACATTGCTTTATAATCAAAGGAAACTTGGAATTTTTCTCACCTTGCATTCTGTCCTTATGGCGATTTTTTGCTGCTTTTGCCTTGAACTTGTGTCGACTCTTGACCAAGTTTCTTCGCCATTGTACCATGCCTTTCGGAAACCAGCAATGAACATTTCTGAATCCTTTGCCTTCTTTGAAAAGTTGCTTTGTCCTCTCTTTGACCTTTGCAACTTCTTGCACAAACACTTTGTTTTCAGCACCATTCAACACCAATGTCGACTGCTGCAACTACTTGTCATCTTCTTTCAAAGACAACCTACTTTCAAACTGAAACAACTCATTACATACATCATCATTTGTTTGAAAAGGATGATGTAAAACATCTCTTTGTTTAATCATCATCAATGTCAAGTTTTGGCTTGCATTGACTAGCCTCTTCATTTGCCCTGCATTAACTAAAGAAGTGTCTAGTTTCTTGCAATGAGCTCTCACAATATACTCCTTGCCATCTTTGAATAAATGGTATTTGTTCTCATGGAAATGGAAGATTGCTTTCCTGTCATACAAGTAAGGACTGCCCAACACCATACCCGTTATATCAAGCAGAACAACATCTAATTCAACTGTGTCAATGAAATGTGCAGTTATTGCAAAGCGCAACATGCACTTATTTGAAACTTGTAAATTTGCATCCTTACAAATCCAACCAAGTGGATATGGTTTTGGATGTGGAATGGTCTCAAGATTAAGTTTCTTGACCAAGTCTTTAGAGATTAAATTTGCCTGTGACCCACTGTCAAACAGTGTGTCAATCTTGGTATGTTTGGATGACCCTCACATGAAACAGTTCAATTCTCTCTTCTTCATTTGGAGCTTGTATGTGACAGTTAGATATACTAGAACTAGGTTTAGTTTCAATCTCTTTCCCCTTCATGTTCTTTAGTCCCATAGCTATGATTTTTGTTTCATCTCCTAAATCTGACCCTAAGTCTTGTTCAGCTATTGCAACAGTTTTGCCTTTCTCCTTGGATTTCTCTTTGGCTTTAAAACTTTATGGTTTCAACTCTGGATGAAGTTTCCAACAATGGTCTTCATCATGGCTAGTTTTAGAACAGTTTTTGCAAAATAATTTTCCCTTCTGTTTTTTTATATTTGCATTTCTCTTTTTCTTCCATTTGCCTTTAAACTCATTTTCCTCATTCTCATCTATGTTTTGTTTTACCCTTGCCTCTAAGTGTGTGGCTTGTACACAAACTTCATCTAGGCTTGTAGGGTTAAACATGAGGATATTATGTCTTAGGTAGGTATGTAAGCCTCCTATATACTTGAGCAAAGTGTTTTGGCTCTGCAAATCTACTCCTAAAAAGAGAGCTCTTCTCCTAAATTCTTGGGTATAAACTTGTACATTTTGTCCTTTCGATTGTTTAAAAATTTGCCAGTCCATCATGGCTTTCTGCATGTGAGCTAATGGATAAAATTGTTGTTTTATTGCAGAAATGAAATCATTCCATGATAGAATAATCTTACCATGCTTCTTGATCTCCTCCTTTGTCTTGGCTTCCCACCAAACAAGTGTTACACTCTCAATTCTTAATGAAGCTAGTTGGATTTTGGTATCATCACCATGAAAGTTTTGGATTCTCAAGTAGACCTCCAATTGCCTAATCCAATTATCTTGTTTTTCTGCATTAACTTCACCATTAAACATTGGCAATTCAAACTTAACATTAAGTTTTAGAAAAGGAATTTTACCAGTGTTCTTTGACTTGTATGGTTGATGTACTGAAGATGAAGTAGAGGAAGATGAGAATGAAGATGAGGGTGATGATGGTGACTTTCCACTGTGTCCATTTCCTCCATTACCCTTCTTTGATTTTGATTTATCTTCATCATTGTGGCCTCCTGATGATCCCTGTCCTTCCTTGTGAAGTTTGGACCTTTCTTCTTCTAGTTTCTCATTCCTTTCTTTATAAAGGACTCTAACCATCTCAGTCAAGTCGAGAAATGTTTTTCTATACACTATTTCTTCCTCTTTGGGATCCATCTCTTCGCGGATTTCTCCTTCTCCTGGAGGCATGCTTATTTCTTCTTCTGCTTCTTTTGGAGGTGAACTAGGTGGTGGTGGAGAATGTGGCAATATTTCCCTCCTTTGTTGTGGCTCACTTTGATAACCTCTTGCTTCCACCAATTTGCCTTCTCCTCTCTTAAGCTTGAGCCTAGTAAGCATGAAAACTCTTGCAAACAGTTAAACAAATATTTGCACACAAAACACCAGAGAATAAACTCTAGCTCTGATACCAACCTGATCTGAAAGGAGTGTATTAGTTTTGTTGTGCTAAGCGTCCTTTCAGTAATATAAACGTGTACAATTTGTCTCCATTTGTTTGCTTAAGGAATGAGTGTTTTAACCATGAAACATAGATGAATCTGTGAACTTTAAGCATGAAAAAAACCTAAATAACACTATACAGAAGTGTATAACAGAGAAAAAAAATCACACATAAGTTTTACACAGTAGGCATGATGAAGCAGTTCACCCCTCCTGGGCTACATCTGCTGGTCCAACTCCCAATGGCATGTCCCTCTTTGTGATTATGCTCAAAATTGTAAATTACATGTGTTTACAAGCCTCTAATGGTTTTTTTCTATGCACCAGTGGCTCCATAATGCTCAAATTAGTCTAGGTAGACTGTTGTTTCACCCAAATTGGTCGAAAATTGACCTCCCAATGCATTTTTCCCAATGTTAGCTAGAAAAAATCCACTAAAAGTGGATAACTGTAGTTAACTACAGTTAATTTGGCAATTATCCCTAAAATTTTGGTCGCCACAAAAATTCCTGCCAATATGGATCGTTTGAATTGAATATTAGTGGTTAGGTCGGGGTGGTCACAAGCTGAGCCCCCGCCTAAAACCACTCGGTTTAATTGTTTGAAAACTCTGCATAAAATAGTGGAGCGAAACCATAACTCCACGTTCCACAACCCGTGGCATTTTTTGCCATTACACCGTGCATGTGACCTTCGTTTAAACCACTGAGGTTATGGTTTATCCAACCGTCACAACAAATGTCGACTTACTGCACATGTAACCACATCCGCGAAGCCGCCAAGCTAGTGGTTTGTTTAACCGCCGCATTGCATTTTAATGTCACAACGTAACATGTGAATGTATATATCACCGTCAGTTAAGGTTTGTAGCTATCGGTTAAGTTTTTTTTTTTCGGGCTTGTTAACATTTCATGTGATCACAATCTTGGGGCTGCCAGCGGGTTGGGACCGCTGGCGGTCCCCCCCTCCGACTGCAAACACAATACAGCATACATTAATGTGGCCACACCATAGGTTAAGTAACAAGTAGTAGGTGAGATGGTCGGAGGTTTACATAGGTAGGCCGGAGGTTTCAGGGTCAACACACACCCCACACCCCCCGACTCCACCAAAATTTTATCATAGCCTTCTGAGGACATGTGGCAGCCTTTGAGCTTGCCACATGTCTCTCATCCAACGACTCATTTCAAAACATACAAATCCTATCAATGCCAGAAACACACTTCGTATCACCAAATGAATGGCCCAGAATCAGCCACGTGGCACAATCTAATTGGCTGTGAGAAAAGGCAATATTCCCCATAATATGCCACCTGCTGACTGTACCTGCATGTTGACTGGGCATCCCAGTCACAAAATTTTAGTTGTTTGGGAAAACGAACAGAACGCGATATCTTCCTCATACGACATCGGTTTTTCGAACCGTTCGCGACGTCGTAATCTCAAAGACGAGACCTTTCCAGTAGCTTAGGTTTGGTATAGTTTCAAGCACTTTAAATTTTGAGCAAAACACATGATCTCCTAATCACATGATGTCATATGGTTTCAGTTCAGGTGATCCTAACTTTCGCCAAACGAATTTGGACATGATGCACGTGGATGCTCCTTCGTAAATGATGCATCGATGTATGGTGATGTCCTGGACTAAAACCGATATTTGGAAGGCAACCAGAGAAGGAAGCCTAAGGCTTGCTTTGTCTAGGTAAAAAACCATTAGGCACAAATTGGAAGGGTCAATTGTGCCTAATGCGGAAAGTAGGGCTTTCCATTGTATTGAGCATGATTGTAGGACTTCCAAGGCTGACATGGTAGCTAGTGATTGTACTAAATCACCCACTATGCTATAGCTATGAGTAGTTTTAGACTTATATCCTACGTGCCCAGTTGGCCCCTTGATCGTTTTCGGAAGGGGATCTATAGGTACTTTGTATAGGATCTATATGGTAAATGGTGCAGTAGATGCACTCATGCTCGTACCTGATGGGTTAGTGTCTGGGGGGGTATCATAGTTCCTATTTCTTGTTTGGAAGAAAAATTCTTTGCCAGTCATGTAATTTTGTGGTTGTCGTCTCCGGTATCATTTTGGGGTGGTTGTTGTTGTTGAGTGTTAACCACTCCCTGGTGGGGGCAAGGCTCAGGCATTACAACAGGCTATTGGGTAGGTCCCCCTTTTCCATGGTTACCCTAAAGTATTTTCAGTTCAGGGAGTTCGGGACAGTGGTGAGTGTAATGGTTGTATTCACCACATTTGGAACATGAATCATTTGTCCTTAGAATAGATCTCTTGTTTTTCCATTGGGAGTTTTTATTTGGCTCTTGGTTTTGATTTTGGTTGGGGTTGCCCCCAGACCGAGATCGCGGGGGGCGTTATTGATTACTTCCCCCCTGTCCAGAGTCTCCCTTTTGTTTATTCCTAGGCTTATTTTTCGTAGTGTTAGGAGGGTTATTGTGGTTCTCCTGGTCGTAAGCCTGGCATTGTTGAACCTGGGATGGTTGCACTAGGTTCATCAACGCATTGTTTTGTGGTGGTGGATTATGTGCGGGAAAATGGGGATATAGGTTCCCCTATCCTTGATTGGTGTAAGATTTCTGGGGGGGTCTCTTCCATCAGCATTCCTAGATGAGTATTGGTTCCCCTGCGAGGGAGTGTACAAGCCTCCCTACTGTTGATGGTATGGTACCACCCTATTCATCATATTCTGCAAAGGTGTAGATTGACTTTGGTGGTAGCCAGGATGCATCACGTTCTAGGTATAATCGCACGAGTATCCTGGGTACTGGATACTGCTGCCTAGGTGACCTTGATTCAAGGACTCAATCAAACCGTCTACAATATTTGACGCGCCTGATAACTCTATAAGTTTGCAGGTTTGGGGCGTTTGGCAGGACATTGTAAATATATCATGACTAGGTGTAGATGAGTTCAAGTTGTTGGGCTTTGTTAATGGCGTCCTCCTCAGAGGTAGGTTTCAGTGTCTCCACTTCTTTTGAGATATCTATTGTGAGAGTTTTACAAAATAAGTCTAGAAACACTCTATCATTGAGTTCAGATTTACACAAACTACAATGTCGCCACCATTCATTGAGATGGTCCGATATATGGACAGTTGGTGTTTGCCTAAAATGAGTCAACAGTTCCATTCTTGAATCATGGTGAATGTGTCACTGAAAATAAGTGAGGAACGCGGTAGCGAGGGCGCTAAAGGTTCCATGCAAAGCAGAAGGTTGCTCGACATACCATTTCGTCGCAGGCCTTGTTAGGGTGCATTGAAATAGTCTCAATCGAATAGTATCATCAATGATACTATTGGACGAACACCATAGGTGGAAAGCCATAATATGATTCATGGATCTTCCACTTGCTTCCCTTCGAATTTTGGTATATCCGAAGGGAGCTTCGTGGGCATGGGAGGCCAATTAAGGCTATGTGCAATGGGGTCATTAGTTAACTTTGTTAGATATGGAAGATTCAGTGAAGATAAGAAGGGTAACTAAGTATTGACTGCCATTGTGTACTGTGGAAACACAGGTGTCTGGATGTGATGGTTTATGGGGGGTGCCTAGGGAATATTATCCTGTGGCGTGCCCTGATGAATGTTCTCCTCGCTCCCCAAAGGGGTAGCGCTCCTATGCCCTCTAGGGGTTGTGTGAGGAGGTGAGTGTGGTGACCCTGCTAGGGCTTCCATTGGTGTGGTGTTGGGTGACACCTGGGGTTTTCCAATCACAGATGCCCCGATAAAGCATGAACCGATAATGGTGGCAGTGTGTCGTCTTCGACGCCTAAATGGCGAAAGGCCTGGCACTCCTCCCTCTAATGGGGGGAGGTCCAAGAAACACCTAGATCAATAAGACCTTGTTGGGTCTGTTGTGGTGTCGACTAGCTTAGTCTTGGTGATACTTTTGGTTTTCTACAGGAAGGAATATTTTAATCAAAGAAAATGCGATCGCATGCATAAAACAAAGTGAAAAAATAAGAGGTAATTTTTCCTTTAATTTAATGCTATGTGATCAAGTAATCAAAAAATATGGTTTGGTTGTTTTGCATATGATACTCAAAAGCCTAAATAGACCTAATCGTCCTTTACACTCTCAATGTAACTGGGCCTTACGAATATGTCTTCAGATGGGAACTAGGGATAACGTCTCAAAAGAACTAGTGATTCCTTCCTGCAGCCGAAGAATCGACCAAGGTAATGGTAAGAGGATCTAGTGTTGCCTACACCATCACCTATAGGGAAGGATGCCCTAGTTTTGGCCACTAAAGTACTGTCATCCCACGTGAGCATTCAATTCTTGAGCTTCTTGGTATTCAGCTACCACTGCTGAGCACTAGATGGTTCAGGTAACCCCAAAGAGTACTGCACACATTGGGCCTAAGCTTAACCCCCTCGAAAACGGGTCTCTGGTAACGCTTGGGTATTTGTTCCGTGGGCGGATAGATGGATTTGAAGCTCCCAAAAAAGTCAACATATATGTTTCAAAATGTAGAATGACCACGATGGCTTATTACATACCTACCCCCGATGGCCCTAACTTGAACTATAATTTCTTGTATGGCCCCTGTGGGGAGAATTTAGTGAGTTCAATTACTGATTATTTTTAGAGAGTCTCAATTTTCTTAGGGTGTGCCATGGTGAAGTAACTGTAAGAAGAGGATAAAGGTCCCAACACACTGGGTGCCTTTTAGTCCAATGCTTACTGATGCTTCGTATGTGCTTTGGAGTGTACAATCACAAGTGTTATGAGATGTGGATATGCACCGATCCTTTACAATCCTTTTCTAATTACCCTATGTGTGATTGTTCCTTGCAAAAATAAACGATGTACGGGTTATGGGCCGCTTACACCTTTCCTAGTTAGAATATTTTTGCACTATAGGGAGATGACAAATTGTCTTAGGAAAGCGTTCATATGCATACCGAGGTTCACCATGAGGTGCAAGGGTGGTAGAGATTGCTTGCTTTATTTTTCGACAGTTTGTTCCTAGTCTCGATTTCTATTGCAAAATTTGAACTAATCTAATGCAAAAATTGAAAAAACTTGAATTAGCTAAAGATATGTGGATATATGGGCCACTTAATTTTATGCTAATTACTATATATGTTATGTATCTTTTTTCAACAAATCTTTTGTTCAGACAACATATGTTGATTGAAGGCCACTTACTTTTCCCTAATTAAACCATGTGTGATTTGCAAAAATAAAAAAACTAAAATTAAAACTACTTAGTTGCTAAGTTAAATTCTAACAAATAAGCATCCTAACAAGTCATGAAATACCAAAACACAGTGATGGAAAATTTATTATGGGTTTCCAACACTTTACAATTGCAAAAAATGAGAAAAAACAAGTGAAAATGGGCTTGTTGCCTATTGCGCGGCCTATCCACCAAACAGAATGTGCGCGGTCGAGCAAAAGCAAAAAAAATCCTCCTTCTCTGGGCAAAATTTCTCACTGAGGGTGACTGAAGGTGCTGAGAGGATGCATGATTAATTTTGCAGCACGCTGAGCAGGAAGAAGGACCTGCATAAAAAACCATTAACTCAAAAGAAATAATTCAGCGGAGTCGCCATTCTAGTGGTAGTGTATTTGGCGCATGGGCCGACGAAATACACTTTTCTTAGTAGGGAGGTTGCTTACCTACATGCAAGTCACAGGTCAAATTTGTTTTTCAAATGTTAGTGGAACAAATTCAACATGTAATAAGATAAGTTAAATGGAAACATAGCATGCTACATAAAAAATGAAACAAAACCAAAACAGCATGCACAAGAAACACGCTTAATAGAGAAAACACACTAATAAATCAACAATGGAGAGCTTTCTCCCTTTATTAGGTGTTGGTAGTAGTAGAAGATAGAATGATAAATCTCTTGTAGTGGATCCTTCGAGCTACCAAGCTCCAATATCCAAGACAATGGGGTCTCTTCCCCTCAAGTTTTCAACAAGCCTCTCTTCCCTATCAAAGGATGGTAGATTGACAAACACGTGGTGAACACTTCTCTCTTGGATTGAGGTGTTGGGTGGCCAACAACTGAATCCTTCCAATCCTCTTGCTACTGGAAAACACAAGCTGGTTTGCTGATGAGCAATTTGGCCATCATAAAAATGTGTCTCCTATTTCTCTTCCCATGGAAGGCTTTTGTAGACCAATTTCAATTTTTCCCTCCCTCTCTTGGTCAAATATGGATTGTGACACAAACGTGGGGGTATGATTCCTTTGTGTGTTGCACTAAAGCCTCAAGGTTGCTCAAAGGCATCTGTACTTGGTTAGGTTGAGTGAGAATATTTTTCTCCAAGTGTGCCAAGTGGTCCCTGATGGTGACATTCCACGTCCCCAGGACCGCGCGGCTATTGGAGGGATAGGCGCACACTGTGCGGCTATCAAAGGAAAGGCTGCAATACGCACTCAGAGCCAATGCTTCCTGTGCGCAGTCCAAAATTTTTGCTTCTAACCTTATGAAAATTTAAATTTTTAGCTCCTCTGATGTATTTCTTCCCTATAAATATTTATTTGTACCTTATTCTTGACATTTTCTAATGTCTTATACCTGTACGATTTTCTAGTGTTAACATTACTCCCATATTTATTTTGCATGTTTCTAGAGGCCAAAAAATCTGGTCGGAGTGAGGCCACTTTTGTTCATATGAAGAACCCCTCACGATGTAATCTTATTCTGAATTAATAGAAATATATTGACTTACAAAAAAAAAAAAAAAACCTAACCCACTATTGAATGGGTGAAAAAAGAAACTGAATAGCTCTCTCATGGATATGTAGTCTGCGAAAAATCACATAGTTTAGATTTTTAAGTAGAATGCTAGTGGTAGATTCAACGTAAGATGATCTTTTAACTTTTAGAAAACTAGAATATGCCAAGAGGGAATCGATAAATTAAAGGTGCTTAATGGAAACTCAAAATAAATTCTCCGTGGGTTGAAAATGGAAAGAAAACCACACATTTCTTTCATAATTACACAAATATGAGAAAAAATATAAATATTATATGGAATATTCAAAATGTAGCAAAGGCTAGAGTAAATAGGTTTCAAGTAATCTCTAAGGTAGGAACATCACATTTCCAATCACTTTTTAAGGAGCCAAAAAGGGCCAACATTGTAGAGATAATGATATCCCTTCCTTTTTGTTACACAAATTTTTGTCACAGTCCCTATACTCCCTATTCCCAAATGCTGGAGGACCTTAACAGTGATCCGTATGTCTCTTTTCCATCATGAAAATATTCCATTACATCCCTTAATTATGCAGAACAAACTCTCTGTTAATCATTCCTGGAGTAGCTCCTTAAAAACATGCTTATTTGGAGCAGCACGACCCTTATTTGTCTCACCCGCACCCTTACACCTTCAATGGGGAATTTATTTTATGACATGTAACCCTCGCTTGGATAGGGGGCATGCCTATATTATCGTCGCCTTCAACTATTTTACTAAATGGGCCGAGGCGATGCCCACATATGCCATTGACGGTAAAATTGTGGCTCAATTTCTCTTCAATCATGTTATCGCTCGGTTTGGAGTCCCTCAAGCCATCGACACCGACCATGGCTCTCATTTTTTCCATTACATGATAGTTGAGTTGACCTCTCAGTTGGGCCTACGTCACGACAACTCAACTCCATATTACCCTCAAGCCAATGGCCAAGTTGAAGCAGTCAACAAAGTCTTAGTTACTATGCTTCAGCACATGATTGGGATGCACAAGTCAAATTGGCATCTCATGCCTTTCTCAACTCTTTGGGCTTAATAAACCTTGGCCAAAAATGCTATTGGATTCACTCCTTTCCAGTTAGTATATGGCCTTGAAGCAACGTTTCCGATTGAATGTGAAATTCCTTCACTCAAATTAGTTGTTGAATTGCTTTCGAATACCTCACTAGAAGAGGAGCGGCTCCTATATCTGGAAAGACTTGATGAAACTCGCCTCTTCACCACTTTAGTTACTGAAGCTTCAAATAAATGGGTCAAAGCCCATTTCGATCAGATTGTTTCTCTACGTGCCTTCTCTAAAGGAGACTTGGTTCTTCTCCACGACCAAGCACACGATAAGCTAGGGGCAGGAAAATTCGAACCAATGTGGCATAGGCCATACATTGTAAAGCATGTTTTATAAAAAGGGGCCTATGAGTTAATTTATTATGAAGGTAACCCTTTGGATAAGCCCCAAAACGAGCTTTATCTTAAAAAGTATTATGCGTAATATTTTCGTGTAATTATTTTTGTACATTAGTGTGTTTTCATTTTTGTACAGTTTTGGTTTGGTGTGCATTTGCAAGCGGTTTTCCTGCTTATCTTGTTTTACTTGATTTGCATATATCTGTAACTCCTTATGTTGGTTTCGCTGATGGTGCCTGTCGTAGTACTTGAAACTTATCCTCTGTGGCATGGGTTATCTATGACCCTAGTGGTGAGTTACTAGATCTACAAGGTATCTGTTTAGGTCGTACAACCAACAATATTGTTGAGTACATCACAGTCCTTGAAGTTTTGTTGGAAGCAATCACTCTTGGCATTAGAGAATTGGTTGTGAACCTTAATTCACAGATTGTTGTCCTACAGCTCAATGGGCAATATTCCGTCAGACACCCTCATATTTTGAGAATGTATCTGCGTGTTTGTATTTTAGAAAGGAAGTTTGATTACATTACATATCAACATATTCCAAGACACATGAATACATTAACAAATGCATTAGCTAATTATGTTTTAGATAGACATTTGCGGAATCTGTAAAACTGTGATCATAATTACATCATGCATTAAACAGGAAAATATAGCATATATATACATGTCAGTGTTGTTTGCAAAAGTTTGGTACACCATAATCCAAAAATATATATGTTCTGGTACATAGAGAGACTCACAGGTCCCAAAAGACTACAACTGCAGAAATCAAAGCTAGACTAAACTAATCAGCATGGTGCTCATGATAGCACGTCACTGCTAGAATGACTCGAGTCAGTAATCGATGAATGTGATCTGACACCCCTATAGTGTGCCTCTGATAGTGGCGGGAAATGTCACGAACACGAGCATATTTCGGGATGCCAGCAATTAATGCATCTAGGTTCCAGGCAATCTCCTCTTCAGCGTCTGCTCCGTCCTCATATGGGGAAACCTCAAACTCCCTCGCCACTCTTTTGGCAATAGGGGACATCCCAGCTGGTCTTTGTAGTCTGACATTTGTAGCACGTAAGTTTAAACATCAGAACACATATGCCAAAAAAATATAAACGTGAAAAGTTAACAAAAACATGTTTTATCTCTGTCATTGTTGGGCCTCCAAAATGTCGTATTTTCATCCTCTTTTCCTTTCATTATTCCTCACATTAATCCATAATATATTTCTCCATTCACTATTTATCATACTCTTTCCATGTTAAATATGGGTCTCCCTATCATTTTCCAATTTATTTATTTTCATGCATTTTGAGAGAATTTGTGATTAATTATTAGAAAATTAATATATTTTTAGATATGTCTCAAAAGTTGTGCGAGTCTTGTAATGTGTATGAATATTTCAAAGAGATTTGAGGAGATAATTATTCAAGCTCATTTCAGGGAGAAGATCATGGATATATCATCCTATATTTGTGTGAGGATTTGAAGGGATCAAAGAGATTTGAGGAGATAATTATTCAAGCTCATTTCAAGGAGGAGATCATGGATATCTTATCCTAGATTTGTGTGAGGATTTGAAGGGATCAAAGATATTTGAGGAGATAATCATTCAAGCTCATTTCAAGGAGAAGATCATGTGGATATGGATATCTCATCCAAGATTTGTGTAAAGATTTATAGGGATCATATTTTGTAATTTTGGAAATTGGTTGAAAGAAAAGTGGAGTTGTATTTATGAGTTGCTTATCCCTTTTTCAAAGCAACTCATGTATAAATAGGAGTGCTCTCTCTCTAAGTGGAAAAAGAGGGTAGTAGGAAAAACTTGAGACTTTGAGATTCTTATTTTTCTGAAGTTAATTGAAGACATAATTTATCATTTTCTTATGCATGAGAGTTGAATAAGTTTTAGTAGCTAAAAGTACTCCCAATGTGCGAGGCAAGGGTGGAGGGCCCCCACACCGAGCTAAGTACACTTCTTGGTTTAATTAGCTAGTTTTGCTTTAGTTTTGTTCATTTAATTAGATGTATGATGATTTACTATGTTTGTTGATGAATCTAATTCTAATTTCTATTTTGCATATGATGGGGAAATCCAATGTTTAAGTTAAACATTCCTTCTATCTGATCAAGAGCTATAACTAGAATTCATCTTTCCTGCTTTTAAATGATTTTATGAAGTTTTTGTTTTCTAACAATGGTATTAATGATGAATGAATCTGTAATGAAGGACAATTAGGATCTCTTTAGTTAG
Source organism: Pinus albicaulis (assembly GCA_034641835.2). Lineage (NCBI taxonomy): Eukaryota > Viridiplantae > Streptophyta > Pinopsida > Pinales > Pinaceae > Pinus > Pinus albicaulis. The sequence goes on from CM076581.1 coordinate 295,326,841, forward strand.
GATCCTCTTCAGTTATTCTTTCATGCATCTTGATCTATTGTTCATTAGTGGTTTTTGGTTTCTAATTCATGAAGTAGTTTTGTAAGAGAAGGACAAACAAGTTCTCCTAAGTTAGGAGCTTCTTCTGTTGCTCGTTACATGATTGAATTAGAATTTATTTTGTTAAGATTTATATTTGTAATTTGCATTTTCTTTAGTATTAATAATTCATCTTCTAAACTTGACTGTATTTGAATTCCATATATTTCAGAGATGCTTCTAAGTTCTACAAGCCAAGATTGATAATTAAATGCTTGTGTTAGTTTACTGAGTAAATTGACCCAGCATTTTTGGCATCATTGCCGGGAAATCATACTTCAACATAGTCAATTAGGAAGATTGTTTAGAAAACACATAAAAAAATACAAAAACAAAAACACTTTTCATTATGGTTATTTATGTTTAGACATAGAAATTAAAAGGGTAGATTCATTAAATAAACACCCCCCCCCCCCCAAAAAAAAAAAAAAAAAACTGCAAAATCCATTTTCCCAACAAGATCCAAAAAAAAAACATGATGTTAAAGAAGCCATTTAGAGAAGGAGGGTATGCCACCACAAGGATATTCTTAAATCCTTGTCCACAATTTAGAATGATCACTAGGAATGAATCTTCAATTCAGAAATTAGAAGAGGAACAAAGCATCCATGAAGAGGATCCACAAGAGGAAAACTTAGAAACTTCTTCTAGTAAGGAGACGAATGAGTCATGGATCACATGCGATGAAGATCAAATATTAGAACCTGAAATTGAAGAATTTCTAGCATGTATATCACAAGATCCCCTGTGCATTCAAGATTTTGAATAAGTGACACATGGAGAATTTTGTGACATGACAACTAAGGAGAGACAAGCAAACAAAGATCATCTTAAAACTTGGTTTCAACTAGCCATTAGGTCACAACACCACTCCATTTTTCAATGTTCTTTCTCATCAAATCTTTATGATCAGATAAATTTTCATGTCCAAGCATTCATTAAAGTATATTTTTCAAACTTGGATGTGAGTTTACTTCTCATATTGTTATGCAAATGGATGCATTGGATATTCTCCTATACTTGAGAGAATAATTTTTTTTTCTACAATAGAGTAGGTGGGATATTATTTTCTTTAGTTTTGAATAAGTATGCTCTCCTCCTGCGTTTTTACACAATCTCGAGGATCAGAAAGTAAGATGTCTATAAACGTTTTCAAGAATGAAGGATTTTCAATATGCTTAATCAATGTCATCTTTAGATCCGCAAATCAGCTTGTGTCCATCTGCTCAAAAATTTTAATTTCAATAAAATTTTCTAAGTTAGGAATACAATAAAATTCAATTTCTTTCTAATTTTTAGTTTTTAAAATCAATAAAACACAATATATATATATATGATATAATCTACCCCTCCAAAAATGTCTTCCATTCTTTTCTGAAATTCAGAGGGAGCATTCTTCAACCCAAATGGCATGACAGTCCATTGATACTGACCATGGGAGCCATGAGTAGTTGCTGCAAGTATGGAGCCATTCCATCTTACTATTGGTAGCCTACTAAACTTCAGTTCAAGGCTATTACTAAAGATTTTCTGGAAATTAATCACATAGCTCCTGAGTTTCCTATTTTCTTGAATAATGTACAGGTTTTTGTTACTTTGTATAGTTTTGATACTGGTACTGATGTTTTATTGGGGCAAGATTTCTTGAAGAATATATATATATATATATATATATAGACACACACACACACACACCAGTCACAAAACAAATAAAATAATAAAAAAAATATACCAATCACAAAATGCACCTTATCTTCAGAAGAGGCTCCTTATATTCGATGATTGTTCTCCCGAGACTCTGGATGCATAAAAAGTAAAAGAAAATATTGTGGTATGTTCAAGAAACCACACTGAGATCACTATAGATATGAGGAAAGGAGTAGTGCAGGGCGCAAAAGGCAAAGGGGTGGTTCTTGTCAACCGTTTGGGAACTATGGCACATTTCCCTCAATTACACTCAACGATAAAGATGGATCAAATATTTTCTCTCATATAAGAACTCAACGAACACTTGTAGAAACAATTCTTAGATTTGTGATAGTCTCGAAATACAAGCCTACCCCAGTGGTTGTCAGTTTCTTGTCGAGGGGTCCCGACATATTCGCTCAAAGCCTCCTCAAGCCAGAGATAAGTGTGCCCGGCGTGGCCTGATTTTTGCAGGAGATCAGAAACCTTATACCAACACCAGGCCTCATGGCATCCCTCGTTGAAATACTTGTTGAGCCACGGCATGATGAGCATCCGTGGCTAGTGTTGAGCCTCAAAAATTGTGCTTTCTTTCATTCCATTTTACCTCATTTTCCTTTGTCCATTGCTATCCTAGACCCAATTGATCAATGAATATAGTTAAAATTACTTTTAGAATGATTTACATGACTGACTTGCTAAGTTTTGTGATTTTTTCCATTGTAAAGCATTTTGACCGGAACTAGCTGCAGAATGCAGACATTCCGTAGCTAACCGGCGATTCTGCAGCTGTCTTCACGTTTGAGTATGTTCCAGGTGGCCTCTCAAGAAAAACCGCATATGGGCATATTCCACATCATGTCTACATGGTTCGTTGCTCACCATGAAGGAAGAAACGAATTCTGGGTATGGTTTTGGAACATGGGAACACATTTAGGAAGGCAGACTTCTATTAGGACTGTCTCAGTCCAGATGTCTTTTTCCTTTTTACGCAGCCACTTCAAGAGTCCTAATGTGATTCCGATAAGGAAAGACAATGTTCCTGAAATTGTTGCAAGTCTTGTTATTTACATTTGTTATATAAACACTTGGGAAACCGAGAGCTAGGCTAGATTTTATGCTAGATTTTATTCTAGATTTTGCTTAGATTCTGTGCTACATTTCTGAAGACGCAGAGTGCTCTGTTCAAGTTATTTCACTTTTAATGAAGCAGACAGTGTTGTTTTGAAAGCGTTGATTTGATTTGGAGTTAGATTCCATCAGGTGGTAGAGGGCCCCTGCCTCTTGCACGGATTTATTTGCGTAATTTAGATAAGTATTCTAGCTGCCTTTACGTTTCTGAAGTTGAATTTGTAGTTGTTTTTATTAGCTACTATAGTTATACTCATTCTAACTCTTCCAAAAGAAGAAGCTCTTCCAAAAGATTATAATGATGAATGGGAAATGGCTATAGTATTGTAGGGTTTAATTGTAGTCTCTTTTATTCACCATCACAGTTATACTTATGCTCAGCACTCTTCCACAAGAAGAAACTCTTCCAATAAATATTTATACTGTCTTAAGCATGATTGTGATCTTGAACGTTTTAGTTGTGTGTTTTCACTAAGTACCATAGTTGTTCTTGCTCTTAAACGCTTGTCCAAAATATCATAATGATGAGTGGGAGATGCCTATGATATCTTAGTTTTTCATTGCTTTCAGTCTTTATGTTTACATCTGCACTCAATTACACAGTCAGGATTGTTCTAAAAACTCTTCCACAAGAAGGAACTCTTCCAAAATACCAATCATGATGGACAAACAGACTGTATAATTCCATAGAATAATGCATGATAGCTTAGTTAGGATGCTCCGGAGTTTAATTTCACTTAACTCATGTTCAGTTGTTTTGCTTTAAGTTTGATAATGACTTGTAGTTTAACATTGTTTTAGGCTAGTGACATTTTAGGTTTGGTTGTAGCTCAACTCATTGCATTTGCACTCCATATTCAGTTGTCATTCACTGCATTACTTCAGTTGTTAAATTTAACAAAACAACCTTCATTATTCACAAATCTCTTCTTGTTCTAAAATCCATAATTGATTCATCACCATATGAACAGAAGACAATATCATTTTAAGGCCTGAAGTACCTCTGTAATTTCCTTATCATTTCATAAACAGAACCCTCCCTCAAAAGACTACTTTGAAAAGAAATCAATAACTCTTGAGTAAGGTTTTGTGACATTCAATTAAATTGCAGAATAGAGTTAGGAATTAGCTTTAGAGTAGAAGATCTTATGATGATATCAATGTTTTATTCCAAACATACTTCAACAAATCTCTAATCAAGGATGAAATGTTGCATCATTATAAATTAGTTGTTTAAACTGTTTAGTTAGGAAGATTTGCATACTTAGTTGACCATGTTTCAAGCTCTCTCTCAAATGCCTTTGATGAAAGAATTTGACAAGTTTAGTTTGTGTTTTGAATCATTTGCTTAAAAGTCATTATCAAGCTTTGTTTTTGATTGGTCATAGTTTAGATTTGATTCTGTTTTAAGTATTGCATTTGTATCAGTCATTTGTCACCAACCAATTAGGTTTCACTCTGTTTTTAATCATTAGCTTCCTTCCATCAGTTTTCTAGTCATCTTTCTTGTGAACTTAAAATCACCAAAAGACCAAAAACATCATAAATCATCACAAAAGACCAAAAACATCACAAAACACTACACACAACGCATTAAGAAACAAGCACCTAGGTACATACAGTACACTTCACTTCAGCAGTTTACCAACCCTGGTTGACAATTAAATGAGCTCAGTTTAGGAGACTAGATTGAGACCGACACTTGAGATAAAAGTACAGAAGAAAAGCGAGAATGGCAGAAGGAGATATGATAAATTTCTATGATCGAAGTTTTTTCTTCCGCTGAGCTCCTATTTCCTAAGCAACAAGGACACCATGCATGACCAGGCGCCCAAGCTATGGATGGTTATACATCTTCTTGACTACAACCACTGCCACCAGGCCGACTACGTAAAGCCCATCATAGATGAAAAGAAGCGGAGTTGGCCTGGCTATTGATAAAAGAAGAAACAACCTGCCAAAAGTTTTTAGTTTAACGTTACAACTGTCAGAAGAAGAAAAGCGCAATTCGTGAGTAGCAGGGAACAAAATCTAGAAAATCCATGAGAAAATCGAGCTTTCTGTCCGTGGAATGAGGAGGAGATCATGCCAACATATTCTCCAGTATAATAAATTTCGATTTCCCTGGCTCAAGTATGGAGGAGGCAGTCTTCGATTTCGTTGAGGCTGGATCGAATATAGAGGATCTCTGTGAGAGATATTTATAGAGCTAAAATGAATATGCTGTGTGATCTTGCAGGTGGTGCAACGCGAGAAAATTGCAGATGGTGCGGGGAACTAGGGAGCACTGGAGTGAATTGGGACTCTCGGAAGCCATAACTGGTATCGTGTTGTTTGTGAGGAGATATTAATTCATTTGCGTACAGGTTGAATGCTTTGTTTACATTCAGAGCAACTATTATGGCCATCATGTGCATAATGGTATCCATATTCGATAACTTCAACACACCCTCACCACAAGCATAGATCAAGTGATGTGGCATAAGTGCATTCATGGGTGTTGCAGCTACATTCATGTCAGCCAATCCAGTGGAGAAGTTGGACCTTCATAAATTTCAATTACAAGTTTAGCAGAACTCGTGATGTTAGGGGTGACAATCATTGCAGAGGATGTTTCACATTTTTTTGGATTTCTAGCACTACTCTCTATGGTTGTCGTTGCTGGGGCTGCCTGGATTTACTACCACTGGATATCAAATCCCCCTAGATATCGAACCATTATTGAATGCAGAACCTTCACGCCATTTACAATCTAGGTGTTAACACATAGGGCTGAACCATTCGAATGCCAAATCATGAATTTGACCCATCACTTAAACATTGGGACCCAACAAGGTATCGCCCTTTTCTCTGTGAAAGGCATTTATTTTGGTGTTGTCCTTTTCGAACTTATGACAGCGATGGGTGTAGAAATTATATGCACTACGCATGCATATGTACAAGATTCTCCTGATCACACACTATTTTAACTTCATGCACAATACAGAATCTATTCCACCATTGATCATCACTTGCAGAAGTTAAATCAATTGCAATGCACACATGAAACCATAAAAATTCACACACATTAACACAGTTGTTTTACTGGCAAAGCCTAAAGCTGAAAACCCCAACTATCTGTATATAATATATTTCATAGATATCATGTAACAATCCTCATACAAAGCTTATCACAAGCTCTCAGTACAATCCAATCACTACACACTAATCAGGCTAGATCTTGCAAATCCATGCACCGATCTTTGCCAACCTTTAGCCTGCCTCTACTGTGCAATCCCTGCTGAAGAATGGCTCTGGATGAACTCGAATTGCTCTAGCCTTGCTCATGCAATCCTTAAAGGCATCTCCACTAAATTTGTGGTGCAAACAATGCAACACTATAGTCACAACTGATAGTCACACTTGCTCTTTCACCTACCTCTCCACTGGTCTCCACTGAAACTATCCATGCATTGTAGTTAACTGATGTATTCTTTAGTTGATTAATGAGTTAATAATTAGTGAATTAATTAATAATTAATTCACACCACTCTCACTAGTGTATCAATAAGTTAGACTATATACAACTAGCTCAACTATGTTTAACTCGGTTAAATTGAGCACAACTCCACCAACTACCTCAATAACTCCACCAACTCATTACATGAGAACCCCTAACTGAAGTATCCAGCAATAGCTCCAAGAAACCCTTAGGAATAGCATAAGCAATTCCTTCTCGTCATCTCCTCATACATCCGTGCACTTAATCAAGTGCTCCAAGAGAATAAGATAATGTTTATAGTCCAAATATTATTAAGAGCTAATAATATTTTGACATATTTATTTTTAGACTGCAATCTAAAAATAGATTCACCCAATATGTCTAAAAATAGAAGTCCACTCATTTTTCCAACTTGACCAACCATCCACAACAGCATCCCGCAATCACATGAATATGATCAACATGTCTAAAAAATAGACTTTTGCGAAAAAAAAAATCACCTGTGTGGACCCCACCTAGTTTAGGTGATTATTTTCCAACTAGGATCAAAGATGATGTTTCGGGATACCTCCTTCACTTTTTTTTGTTGCAATCTTCAACACTCTCTCTCGACAAGAAAGGATTGTCTTTGCATGCGACATGCAACTCCATGCATTCGCCCTGCAACCTTTGCAAGCGCCAAGCAACTCCATGCATCTGCTCTGCAACTCTTCCGAAACTGAAAGGCTCCAAACAACTCAATCAATCTGATGTATCTATCATCAAATTCTTCGACTTCTACTGGTACCAACTGCACGTGTCTTCAGGAACCACTGCGATGTTGAACTCTACACCTATGCACTCTGCACTTGTTGTCAACTCTTAACCGCGCTCCAATATATGACATTGTCACTTTGATCTGCCTACATCAATCCAACTGATCATGCTACTGTTGCTCTGTGGGCACCTCGTAGCCAGGTTCAATTCATGAGATCCACACCATCTCAATGAATCCTTCCCAGAAATCTCCTCTTGGGATTACTCATGCATGTCGTCCCACCTCTCACCTGGTGGTATAGCTACATGCACTCCCTCTGCCCATCTGGCACGAAATTTCTCTGCATGAGTGATTTCTCCCACTCCATGATCCTCGTCTTGTGGCTGCTCCACATCCTGAAGTTCACTCTTACCTGCATGCAAATCTTGCTCCCTCTCAAGCTTCAATTGCATGTCTTTCTTACACATCCCAACAGTAGGAAGCTCCGTAGAAATCCCATCTACATCAAGTCTGTAAAGATTCTTAGCTCGAATCCCAACCTTCTTGAATTTTCATGTTGCTTTGTACCGAAGGAAAACTTTTCCTTCACTAAAGACAACATCATAGCCTTTATCCTCTAACATTGTGACTGAGATTAAATTCTTCTTTAAACCTGAAACATGCACTATATCTTGTAAAAGAATGATTTTACCTGACTCCCTCTGAAAGGTAATGGTACCAATGTCGGTCGTCTTGTATTGTCCATTGTCGCCCAACTCAACATGCCACTGGAGATCTTTCTCCACCAAGTCACTAAAAATATTCACATCTCCAGTCATGTGAAAGGAAACACCACTATAAAAATACCACCCCGATCCCAATGCACTAGACACCATGCATGTGATCAATGAGAATTCCAGCTCAAATTGTGAGGCAAGAGCCTCACCAGCTGCAGCTCCAACAGCTTGCTTGTTCTTCTTCTTCTGTGGACAATGTGTGACGAAATGCCCATGCTCGTGACAGTGAAAACACTTCACTTTGGACATGTCACGCTCTTTGCCATCTGCACTGGATTGAGAAGGATTTTTCTTCCCCTTCCCTTTCCTTGCTTTGGCAGCCAAAGCGCAATCCTCTTCATCATCTTTCTTTGATGAAGATCCATCCCTGGTATCCCGCCTTATCTCCTCCTGCACAAGATCCAACCAAAGTCGCTCCCATCCTGGCAGTTTCTCCCGACCATTGACAGAGTCTTGATAGGAATTCCAACTCTTCGGAAGCCCAAGGAGAGCCAAGATCACCAAGTCCTCATCATCCACACTAACTCCTACACTCCCAAGCTCATCCCTGCAGTGGACAAACTTTTTCAAGTATACCGGAATAATGTCATTCTTCTCCATTTTTATTTTCCTGAGTTTATCCTTGAGCGCCAACTTCCTCTGGTCGCTCTTGCTTTGGAACAAATCTGTCAAAGCTTTCCACATCAAGAATGGAGAAGCTTTACCATGAAGGCTGGACATTATGTGATCCTTCACACCTTCCAATAGAAACCTTCGACACCTTGCTACCTTCTTTTTCCATGCGTCAAGTGCGGCAGCATCGCTAGAACCCGGTTTTGGAATTTTTTCATCTATGAACTCCTTCAACCCATTATCCTCCAGCACTGCCTTCATCTTGTCCTTCCATGCAATATAATTCAAGCTGCCCTCAAGGGCATACTCCAATCGCAATCCGTTGAAAGACATTTCAATGAATGCTCAACTTCGACACCAAGAAAACACTGCAGCAATTTCGAATTCCACCAAAGACAAAATCAACCGCCAATGCTTTGCAATTGCCCACCGATCAATATCTCGCTCGATACGTAAATGATATGCCCATGCATGATATGTCCAAGATTCTCTTGATCACACACTATTTTAACTTCATGCACAATACATAATCTATTCCACCATTGATCATCACATGCGGAAATTAAATCAATTGCAATGCACACATGAAACCATAAAATTCACACACATTAACACAGTTGTTTTAACGGGAAAGCCTGAAGCTAAAAACCCCAACTATATGTATATAATATATGTCATAGAGATCATGTAACAATCCTCATACAAAGCTTATCACAAGCTCTCAGTACAATCCAATCGCTACACACTAATCATGCCCGATCTTGCAAATCCATGCACCTTCTATCTTTTGCCACACCTTTAACTGTTTCACAAGAACTACTACCAAGAATGGCTCGATGAACTTGAATTTCTCCACCCTGCTCATGCAATAACTTCAGTTGCATCTCCATCAAATTTCAGGGAAACAATGCAACACTATAGTCACAACTGATAGTCACACTTGCTCTTCCACCTACCTCTCCACTGGTCTCCACTGAAACTGTCCATGCACTGTAGTTAACTGATGTATTATTCATTTGATTAATGAGTTAATATTTAGTGAATTAATTAATAATTAATTCACACCACTCTCACTAGTGTATCAATCAGTTAGACTAGATACAACTAGCTCAACTATGTTTAACTCAATTAAACTGAACACAACTCCATCAACTACCTCAATAACTCCACCAAACTCTGTCACATGAGTTCTAACTGAAGTATCCATGCAATAGCTCCACTTAACCCTCAGGAATAGCATAATTCCTTCTGTCAGCTCCTGTGCCACATCTGTGCACTTAACTGAAGTGCTCAAAGAGAATAAGATAATGTTTAGAGTCCAAATATTATTAAGAGCTAATAATATTCGACATATCTATTTTTAGACTGGCAATCTAAAAATAGATTCCGCCCAACATGTCTAAAAATAGAAGTCCATCTATTTTTCCAACTTGACCAACCATCCACAAATAGCATCCTGCAACTCATAGAATATGATCGACATGTCTAAAAATAGACTTTGCGACAAAAATCACCTGTGTGGGCCCCACCTAGTTTAGGTGATCACTTTCCAACTAGGATCAGGAATGATGTTTCAGGATGCCTCCTTCAATTTTTCTTGTTGCAATCTTCAACAATGGGTATGAATTAATGGAGGAAGATTCAAACCCTAGTTTCTTCATCCTGTGAAGAAGAAAGCCCTAGCCCGAGAGCTTGTAACCTCCTCATACACGAAGAGGATCCTTGGTCTTAGCCTTCACAATCTCGACATGAATAGGATTTAAAGGTCTCAGAGGTCAATTGCTCTCATATTCACGAAATTATTGTTGGACGTCGTCTCCACCAATGCAAGTCAAAATGATGATACCCACTTGCAAGACTCTTCACGACTACCACCACAAGCAGGGGAAATCAAAAGGTAAAACAGATACCCCTCTAACTTCACTCATTTCTGGCATCCCACAATTTCCCAAACAAGGAAGAGGAACCTAGTTACAACTTCAATGAAATATGCCAAATGCTAAGTTCTGAAATAGTTACATTATTTTCTACCAACAATGTTGAATATGCACAGGTTGAAAAAGTGGTTTACCATATGGACTCTTCTAGAAGGCATTGGCCATGTGGATATTCCTGGAATAATGAGAATTCCACTCCCAGGTGACCAACACACTCTTGAGTGTCAGGAAGTGCACTGCAGTGCACCCTTGAATGGAGGAGATGGCACTGCAACACAGTTAGTCCCTTTAGAGACTGCGTTGGTGAGTCGATAAGTGATATAACATATACTTCAAACCTTGGAAATCTCACAATAGAAGCCATGAATGAAATGTCTTCACTTAGGGCATGTAGCAGCTGAAATAAAAGGGGATGATAGACCCTATTTCATTGGTCCTGGGGATGATTTCCAGTTTGACCAGTTCATGGGGGATGATTCCCAATTTGACCTATAACAGATGTCCCCTAAAGCATGAAGTCAAAATAATAAAAGTATTTAGATGAGATGCTTTACGATGATATGAGTCGGAACTGAAGTGGACAGTGACCTGCATCAATCTTACAATACATTACATCATGATATATTTCATCTTGATCACAAGTTGCTGAGGGAGGCATTCCCAGGCTCAGCACATAAACTATCTAATAACATGTACATAGTTTAGAAAGTCATCTACATTGGAATGTTTCCTAATATAGACATGCCTATAAATATAGGCATATGTTCGGATGATGATCTGTATGTAAATTCATCGTACAGATGATGAGTACAACAATCTTAAAATCGTAGCCCGGATGGATGAAACTAGATTCGGGGTCTTCTCATCTCGCTCACTCGATCATTCAAGTACAAGTCTAGCCATGTGAATATGTGATTTGTAGTCAAACATGGTAAGACATCGTTTGATTACTAGCCAATTATGTGAGTTGTTAATAAACGCAAGAGAACTACCATTAATGTTAATGACTCTCAAGGTACTGTAATAGATTTTGCAAGGCGTGAATAGATGATTTGATGTCGAACGACAAACAAAATATTCTGGTCAAAGGTCCAGAAGCGAGAAACTTGTCGATGATGTAACAAGCCTCATGGTACTGGAAGATGATGTTTCTAAGTAAACTTCTTGGATGATGAGCTGATGTCGACAAGAAGCCACTTTATCGTGAAACGAGAGTTATTGATTTCAAAGAAAATGTGACTTGATATGGCAATGTTCAAGGATGATTGTCATGAAAATGAAGGTTTATGAGTATTGAAGGAGGATGAGTATTCATTGGATGACTTCTCTTGAACATATCAGTGACACTGAGATGAGTTGGAAGCATTGACCCAAAACCAAAGTGAAGGGATGATGAACCATAGGTATGAATGAACCGTTAAGAAGATTACCAAACCCAAAATTCATGATGATGAAGTGAAATTTTCATTTTTAAGAGCGACCTACTACCATAAAGTGTTTCGTTTGCTTTCCCAAATTTTCCCCGGTCATTTGTCGACCAGTACCTCTTTATTTTTTAACAAGCTTGAAGAGGGTAACATATGCTTGAACTATGATTCAACCCTTCGGGCGAATGCATCACTATTTAATAATTTAACGAATCTAGCAATAATTAAAACTCGATTCTTGCCATATCGACAAGCCCATCGCTATTTTATGTTTTAACGAGCCTAACGACAGTGACAGCCTGGTCCTTTTTCATGTTTAGAGAGTTTTAAAAAGAAGAAAAAAGAAAACTCCATGAATCCTTTTTCGTAAATTTGTCGCTCAGGTCCGAAAAAGTGTAAAATGGTACCTCAGAGAACCTCTTAGCCATGTTCAACTAAGGTTTTCATTTTTTGTAAATAATTTATCTCAGTCCGGAAAATGGTTAAACTTATACTAAGTAGATATCGTTTCATTTACTTTCACGAGCTTGAAAAGACAAGTGCTCGACAATATTTTCACATTATAGAAGTCTGAAAAGAGCTAAAAGAAGACTCCAAGGGTTCCTTTTTCACCGTTATCGAAGCTCGAAAAAGAGATAAAAATGTGCTTCAAGTCCTTTTTCATTTTTATCAAAGCTCGAAAAATAAGGATAAAAGTATGCTTTGTGGTCAAATCATTCTTGAATAAGTGTGCATGACTAACATGCTATATCAGCTGTAAAACCTGTTCAGAACACCATCAAACGAATTAAAAATACCTGTTTCATAGCAAAAAAATGAATAAAAACCATAGTCACAACATTAAATATGATTTGAAATCATCAAATTGACTAATTAAAAGAGTTTTTACCATTTGAAAGTTACCATTTGAAATTTGGAGCTCTAAACCAGTTTTTGCCCCCGAACTTCAGCAGTTGATTGCAACAGATTCTGTGGTCGATTTCCTCATCGTTTGATCCAGGTTATAGCTATGAACCTTCTCTTTCCTTTAGTAGCATTTATGTTTCATTTCATTGCAAATTCTTAGGTTTTTAAGCCCCTTAGGGTAAATATTTTTTTATTAGAGGGAAACACACCCTTGAATGTTGAAAGGTGCATTGCAGTGCACTGGAATTGAAGACCAAGTGCATATGCAACGCATTGTCCCTTGACATGGGGTGCGTTGGGTGTAATTTCCATTTTTGTTTCTTGCTGTGTGCCCAAATTTTCCCTCGTTTTTTGCATGAAATGGATCCTTATGAGTCTTATGATTGTGTTTCAAGTATTCATCGGATCTAAATAACCATTACATGGAGGGAAAGAGAACATGAAGAATAGAACATGATTTCCCTAAACGATACAGGTACGGTAAGAGCCCTCAGAGACTGCGCGTTGCTAAAGTACTTCAGATTGTTGGGTATGAGGCAACAAAGGGAACTATTAGAGTTCCTTGTTAGTTCATGGGATTCGGTGATACAAGATTTTCACATTAGGGACAAAGTGGTCCCAATATTAGTGGAGGACATTTATTTTCTCACAGGATTATCGAGGCGAGGTCTGCCCATTTCTCTTTCAGGGTTTGCTCTTGGAGGAGAGTCGGTGAGAGATTACATATTGCAATATTGCAATATAGGGACTGAACCTAGTAAGGATGGGAAAATAAACATCTGCGATGTACGTGATTTTCCTTTGAGGACCATCCTATTCACTATCACAAAGCTTGCTAATTCCGCTACACTACATGTGGCAAAAATATCATACATGAAGTATGCACTGGAGTGCTTGGAACCAACAGTATTTAACTGGGTTGAAGCTTTCCTCTTTAATATGAAAGAAAAACTGAACAAGGAAAATGGGGGAAGGAATAAGAATTTCAACTATGGTTTGATCCAGATTTCTTTCACCTTAGAGCGGATTCCATTGATGCAGCCCCAACATGTTACACTGGGTATATCTAGCCCTAGAGATCCAAGAATGCAGAGATGGGTAGAACTAATGGCTAGACATGTTGGTCAATCGACCATCGTATCCTCGACTGCATTCTTCGCCTGGTTCAGACGACAGATGGTCGCCATCAATGATTATGCATATGCACGCGTAGACTTCCAACGAGATCCAGACTTGGTTCTACGAGACGACGCTCAATGGGGTACAAATTGTAAGAATGTTTTGACCATGTTTTTTTATTTTTCTAAGGTTTATACATGTTTTTGTATTTTGATGTTTCCCAAGACTAAACTAAATTTTTGATGTATGCAGATGTAGGTTGAGTTCGACCAGTGGGTCAATGAGAGCAGAGAGCAGACGAGCCAGTAGAGAGGGTTGTCGAGAGAGCAGTCCTTCGGGATTTGGATATGACCGAGACTCTTGTTAAGCTATAGTAGCACATAGAGGGATTTACTATCGTGATTTCGGATTTCCGGATTGAAGAGTTACCCATGAGACTGCATTGCCATACTATTGGCGTTCCTGACCGTTGGATGCGGTTATTGTGTAGGATAGCTAGATCAGTAGCTTGTTATCACAAGCATAACTAGTTTACTTTTGAAATTTTGCATACATTTTGAGGTTAGATGACCAATGTGTCTTGGGCACAAATTTTGTAAAAACCTATAAATATCTATTTATTTGTTTTCAGTGTTTTCCTATGTTTATTGCACAATCCTATTCAATTATGTGATGTAAATTCAAAATATATCTTTATATGTGTTGCAAATGTATGTTTATAAACATAAGTCGCTAAGGAATCAGTTAATGTGTTCGATTTTTTGGAAATGTGTTGATTTTGAATGAAATCAAAATGTCTTTCCAAAAGTCGAACTCTTAGGAACATACGATGCAGTGTTGGATTTTTGACAGTATAAACGCTAGTAAGTTGCAGTACCACAAGTTATGAGTCTAACCTAATGATGATGTGGTTAATACCAAATGAAATGGAATCAGAGAGAAGTTCGATCAACACGCTATACTCAATGATATTGTTTGTAGATCAATCGATACAAATCCCTTGAAAACTCACTAACTCGTCGTTCGGAGTGAAAATGGCCCACGTTGCAGAGGATAGATTCTGCATACTACGGCTAGCATCATCAACATACCCAATGAATGGTTCCAAAGATTTAGACATTTGCGATGAAATGTAAAGCATATTACTAACTTCAAGAAAACTCTAGAAAAACAAACTAAGACAGTAAATGCAAATCAAAAGCATATATACAATATAATACAACAGTTTACTATGCTCATTTTTAAGCATCGTAACATTTAATATACAACCCATTTCGGGGCTGCGCCAATGGAATTCCATCATAATCTACCAACTCGTAGGAGCCCTTAGCAAGAACTCTTTTAACAATATAGGGGCCATGCCATAACGGCTCAAATTTTCATGTACCTATTACATCAGCTTCTTGATCATAAAGTAAAACCAGGCCACCCTCTGAGAAGATGTGAGGTACATCAACTTCTTGATCATAAAGTAAAACCAAGCCACCCTCTGAGAAGATGTGAGGTTGGACATGCTTGTCGTATTGCATCTTTATACGTCTCTTATGCACTTTATTGTCCAATGCGACTTCACGACGTGTTTCATCAAGATGGATGAGGTTAAAAATACACGCTTTTTCAGAAGAGGTGTCAGGTAACAAGTCAAAAACGATTTTTAATGACGATATTTCACATTGGATAGGAAAGATAGCTTCCAGACCATACACCAATTGAAAGGGGGTAAATCTAGTTGCGTTTCTCACTGAGGTTCGGTATGCCCACAAAGCCGAGTATAGGATCAAATGCCAATTTCGTTTATGAACTCCTATCAGTCGTTGAAGCATTCGTTTAAGAATCTTGTTAATAGCCTCAACTTGTCCATTGGATTATGGATAATGAGTAGAACTATCCTAAGACAGTCCTAATTTAGCAGTTGTTGGAGCCTAAAAAGGTATCTTTTGAACACCTAATTAGCCTACATTAATCATCAATCCGGGAGCGTCTTTTTATTCCAAGAGTGTACTCTGTCTAAGGCTGCAATTATCTAAGAGTAATGCTTGTGAAGATGTAGCATAAAATATCAAACATAAAATAAATGAATGCTCAGAAAGAAATCTAACTACGATGACATAAATGGAAACACTAAACTACATCAATCTTGTTGGACATCGATCAGGGATGCAGTAGCAGTAACTCTTTCCCTTAGAAATTGATGTAAGATGACCAAATATGGGGACTTGGAGCAAATACCTCTACCCTCTATAATTTGGAGATCTTAGAGCAATTAAAACAAAAGCAGACTCAATTAGAACAACTTAAAGAAATGAAATCTAGAAAAGGAACAACAGTATGAAATGAACAGCGTTTACAAATGTAATTAAAATAAGTAAATCTCCACACTCAAGCCTGTCAACAGTCAATCATAATCCAATAACAAATCCTAGATAAATGGAACAGCAACTCAATGTAATTACAGAACAGCAAAGCCGAAAGATAATAACAAGATAATTGATCAATAAACGTGATTGCGGTAAAGAACGAAACAACAATGGCTCTGCACTTGCTTTGACATTCAATGAAATAACTCTGTAATGGAAATAAATACTAAACACACTTCACGCATCATCAAACAAGGATTAATAATACAACAGCATACTAATCCACCAGAGCCGGGCCCTGAGCGCCAGTGAAGTACCGCTGAGCTTAACTCAGAATTCTAGAGAATAGATGGAACCTGTGTTTTATATTAAATCAAAAAGCATTACAGATAGAGTTCTCTCACGATCGAGAGTCAATAAACATTGATTGCAGAGGAAATATAAAATTCTTTCAATCGAAACTATCTTTCACAGCATAACCGCCCCCCTCGCTACTAAAGACTATTGCCTTATATTCAATTATTTGACGAACAAATCAAGGACTATGATAAGTTTGAACAACGATCCCTCAGGATCTTCCGATCCTGAGGGATTCGCTCCTTTCTTCTTTTGTCATTGTTCTGTTCACTTTGTTCAAGGCCGAGCTGTCCCCTGCTCCTTCTGGCGATTCGTTCAGATCTTCTTGGTTTCAGCTGGATATGATTCATCACGAGTGGAGTAGCATTTAGATTGTTCTCAGCCACGCCTTTGGTATAGCTGCTTACCTCTTCGAATTCCTGTTTTGTCAATAAAAATAACCTTTAGTCACTTTCTTATGCCAAACATAGATCTTTCCAATTTAATTTCAATTCTTATAATAAATTACCTTTCCAAGGCAAACAGAAGTATATCTATGGTAAAAGAATGAACAAATGCATAGCAATTTCATACCTCTTTCACTGCCCAACATACCCCCCTGCTTAACCTTTTTCATGTCCTCATGAAAACTATAATTCTCATGGAGAGCAGTCAAAGAATAAGCCGGATAAGGTTTGTCATTGAAAGGTCTAAAACCATGATTTGCAGCTAACTCTTCAAAAATGTGTTCTGACTACCCTTCGGGAAGCTCATAGATAGCTTTATAGTTCAAAGCAGGATACCATGCAATGGGGCTGCGGAATCTACACCCTAACCAGAATTGTCCTTCTTTTAAAACAAGATGGCTATAGGCAATGAAACGGTCTGCAGCTAGCCCAAAATTTTTATAATTGAATGGCTCCCTATTTTGTACATTCTGATTCGAGGTTCTCCACCGGATCTTGGCTGCTACATAAGCTTGGTTTCTAATAGATGAAAAATAATTTGTCCCTTTCAAAATGATTGACTTATGGATAGGCCCCAGAGTTTGGGTAACGCCTTCCTTTGTCATTAGACTTTTCTGCCTAGCCCATAATTGAAGTGGGTCCTGAGGTTCACCTCTAACCCATAGATCCAACTCATTTTCCTGCCTTTGAAAGGCATTGTAGGCTTTAAGCCACTTTAGTTGATTTACGGCAAAGGAAATGAATGCCTGAAACTGAACATCTCCAATAAAATGGATAGGGTTGGATTCACATTCATTTTCAAGTATTAAATTATGCAAATAAAACTCACATAACAGGCGTTGTACTTTGTCCCCATAAAGCTTGCAGCATGATACCAAGTCATTTAAGGTTCTTAGCTCTATTGATTTCCCAGCCCTAACTACCTTGATATTTAATTGTAAATACCTTTCTAGTACAAATAAAGAATAGTTTTTGGCAGGGCACCTACAGGCTAAGACATCAGTATATAGGGAGCAAAGAGTGTCCATTTGATTGTGTGCTAATTTCAATTGGTTTCTTACCTTGTCAGCTTTTATCTCTGCTTCCCGACGTTTTTCATGAGCTTCAGCTTCTGCCTCATGAATAATTTTCATCTGTTGCTGCAGTTCTCGATATTTCTTCCTTGGGACAGTATCTTCTTCCAATTTCTGTCTTTCGATTCGGGCCTGTGTCAATTCTTCTTGAAGTCTGACCAGTGCTGGGTCACTGAACGTGTGCTGACTGCTAGATTGAAAATTTTCGCTTGGAACAGGTTCTTCTAGAATAACTTGTGTTGGGACAGTCGTTTGCTGTTCCACATCCTCATAGTTAGGCTCCGGCATGGTTTCTTCTATTACCTGGGGGTTCCTATTGGCAGTTACCCTTCTCTTTTTTGATCTTCTTTTGACAGCAATGTGTCTTCTCTTAGGGGCTCGCTTAGATGTTTGTTTCATTCTCAGAACCCTAATGGTTTGCCTGAGCTGTTCTATCAGTTTATGAAGCTTTATCCTTTCCCTGCGAAGCTTCTCAACCTTAGTCGTTTTCTTCTTCTTTCTCAAAGGAACAGCAGTTTGTTCACCCGAACCCGTCTGCTCAACAGGGTTTTGATTTTCATCAGCCATGCTTTTAGTGAAATCTTCTTCTTGTTCCTATTCTTGGGGTTCTTTTTCCATGCTCTCATGCTCTTGGATAGATTCCCCAGGAATCATCTTCTCAACCGACTCTGCAATGCCCTGGGGGGTTCCCAATTGAGGTAATGATTCAATATTCTCTTCCTCCTGTTCATACCTCTCGGAAGAAGCAACCCTAGCTTCGCTAGGGTTTGCTGTTTTATTGAGTTTTTCTCCAATTATTTCTCTATCAATAGCAGAGTTTTCTGGTGATTGATTGATGTTGATATTAAGGTTCAAAGGGCTATGAGGGCGTACATAATCAGTCATATTGGCTAAAATCTGGGCCAATTGGTCTTCCTGTGAAGGGCTTACATTGATATTTTCGGTAGGTTCTGTTTCATGCCCATTGCTGCTATGATTATTCTCTTCCTCGTCACAGGTGTGATAACTTCCTTCCTCCTCATCTGAATACCGAATTTCTCCCTCAACTTCTTCTTCCTCTGAATTTCCCTTGATCTCTTCCTCATCTGAATAACGAATTTCTCCTTCAACTTCTTCTTCGTCGGAGTAACGAATTTCTCCTTCCAACGTACTGGGTTGTTTTTCGCTACTGGTATGACAACTTACTTCCTCTTCATCCGAGTAACGAATTTCTCCTTCCAACTCCTCTTCTTCCTCAGTACGAGGAATAACTCCCTCCAATTGTGGGGGTTGTTCCTCTTCTGGGCTGTACAATTCCAGGGGCTGGCTACTACTGCCTAGGAGTTCTTCCTCCATTCTCCTACTTCGTTTCAATCGGAGGGGTTCTCCGTGAGTAGAGGGCTCAGCTATTGAGCCGGCCATCCTTTTCCGTCTTGGAGCAAGCAGAGCTAACCCTCCTTCAATGGAAAATATTAGTTCATCCCAGCTGGTTTGTTGCCGGGCTAGGCTATGACTTACTATTAGTTGAATTAAACAATGGTGGCTAACCACCATGTCTGCATGTTGGGATTTTCTTATACCACGAGCAATATCATGCAACAAAGAATTTAAGAATGCAGGCAAATTAATGGTGCACTTCTGTTTTAACACAGCTAGTAGCTTAAGGTGGCGAGGCCTTACCACATCCTTTCTTCCGTCGCACGTTATGTAAGCCTGCACGATCCTGGCCAAATCTGTCCATGGTTCTCCTAATGACGCTGGGTGGACTCCTCTTCCTTTGACAACTAGCGTCTGTCCGTCATCTTGGAAAATTTTCATGGCTTCTCGAATCCTAATCTTTTTCTGAGTCCAAATAGTCCCTTGCGCGGGAATGCCGGACACTTCTGCAATTATTTCATCGGACACAGTTATTTGTCTTCCTCTGACTGTAGAGGATCCTTCCTGCAGGTTTAATAATAATTCGGTGGCCACTGCTTCATGGGGTTGCTGCATTCTCATAAAATATGTAGTCCATCCCAGTCTTTCTAGAATTGCTCGTGCAGCGTCAGAGACGATCAACACCTGTGGTTCACTGCGGATTGGGCGTCCTCCCATCTCTGTGTTCCTGTTAATTCTTAACAACACACAGTAATCTCAATGAAACAGCACAACACAGTTCGTTGAAACTTGCTATTTCCCAAAAATGCGGGGGATTTAATCCATATACGATAAAGGAGTCTAATGCGGAGATACAGATAAAGAAATCTTCAGAAATTTGGTCTAAATACAGATAAAGAGATCTCGGAGTTTGCATGCAGACATCCGCGCCCCCCAAACGAATGGTAGGTCGTCCTCGACCGTCAATTGAGGGTGGCATGTGTGGCACAGCAATAGGACAGCAGTAAAAACAGGTGTGACTATGATAAATACAATCAAATCATCGTAATTACTGAGATCAATGCATTGTGATAAATCGGTAATAGATAGAAAATCGCGTTGCAATGATTACAATACGAGGGGAAGGGACATCATAAGGTTGACATGAATACAATTGCATTATTTACCATATTAAACTAATATGATCGATTTATAATAATTTTCATGTATAATAGGTTCGGAAGTAGAAATAAGAAATTCATGCTTTTCATTTGATATAAAATAAAGATATAGGAAAAAGGGTTGAATAACTATTGATGTGTATAAATATGACTTCAATACCATCAACAGAGCTCTATTGCCCACAAGTGTCCATAACCTTAACAGAGTTGTTTTCTTACCCCCGGAACCATTGTCCTTTATTCATACTGAGGAAGTGCTTCTTTTTGTTTCTTTATATTCTTATTGAGTAGCAAGACGGAGGCCATTGTGCTGGCTTGGTGACCAGATAAATAACAATGTCGTTCACCGGGAAGAAGTGAAAGGTGGGCAGGCCGGCTCGTGATGAGACCTCCTGTTCCAAGGACTTCTTGATTTTCAATTGTCTTTTGGACCATTTCCCTGGTTTGGTGGCCATAATGGGAATGCCACTTCACTGTCTTCTCTATGATCACAGTAGGCTGGCTCTTAATGAGACCCCCTATCCTCCATCTGCAAAAACATTGAAATATGAAAATATTTTTCTTTTTCAAACAGCACTTTTCCTCAGTTATTCATAAGGGATGGCTCAACACTCCTTAAGAATAGGAATGGTGGAAGAAGTCTGAACATCTCAATAGAAAAAAATATACCCTTATTTCCATTTCAAAGATAAATATCAAAGAAAGCTATAACATATGGGAAAGAACCAATCATGATAAAAATAATCGATCAGATTAATTTAATGGTCAATTAGAAATGTTATGTTATTAATCATGTCCCTTTTTCCTCCTTTTTTCATTGCTAGACAATTCCTTTTTAAAAAATAACGATTTGTTTTAATGTGCTGATCACAGTAAGCTTAAATTTGTATGATTGTATATAAATGATATATTTGCCCTTAGAAAAGTGAAAAGAGATCAAAATGGTAGCTTAAAAAAAACAAAAAGACAATCACTCAAAAGTGTTGTTCCTTTTAAAAGGAACATCAAAAACAATCTGTGAAACTGTTGTTCCTTTCGAAAGGAACAACAAGAAAATACTCTGCGGAAATGCTGTGCGAAACTACTGTTCCTTTCAAAAGGAATAGCAGAAGTGCTGTTCCTTTAGAAAGGAACAGCAAGGCGAAAAAAAAAAAAACAAAATTTTTTCATTTTTCTTTAAAGAAACCAAATTCAAGAAGTAAAGAAATATTAACTGAAAAAAACAAATTTCATAAAACAACAATCAAAAACAAAAAAAATGCCTTATGTACAAAATTAAAAAGGAACAATTTATCAAACTGGTGCCGGGGAGGAATTCTCCCCTTCAGCAAGAATTTCCATGGTCGGATATTCCTGTAACAGTTGGTAAAAGGATTCCCGGGTGAGCGGCTTGTGATACAATCGGACGCGATGACCGTTTACCTTAAAGGAATATCCAGATTCGTCAATGGTTACTAATGTAAGAGTGCCATTATTATGCACTTTATGTATCTCGTAGGGTCCAAGCCATCTTGTCTGGAGCTTTCCAGGGAAATCCTGAAACCGAGAATCATATAGGAGTGCCCAGTCTCCTTCGTGGAAGATCTTTTCTTTAATATGGGCGTCATGCCATTTGGCTCTCTGTTGTTGAATTAATGTTGTATGCTAAAGAGCAGAGAGTCTAATTTCATCTAATTCGTTAAGTTGCTGCAGTCTTTTAGCCTGGGCTTCATCTAAATTCAGACCCACCTTTTGAGTTGTTCTTAATGTTTGAATTTCAAATTCGATAGGGAAGATGGGTTCTTTTCCAAATACCAGTTGATATGGCGAATAGCCTGTTGTAGGTCTCCATGTTGTTCGATACGCCCACAATGCTTCTGGAAATCTATAGGCCCAATCTCGTCTATGTGAAGCAACAGTTTTTGTTAATATAGATTCGATTACCTTGTTTGTGCTCTCGACTTGGCCATTGGCCTGTGGGTGATATGGAGTTGTAATCCTATGCTGAATATGGTAATTCTGCAATGTTTCAGATAATTTGTTACCTACAAACTGTGATCCACCATCTGTGATTATGTCTCTTGGGAGGCCATAGCGGACAAATATTTGGAAAAGAAACTGAATTACATAATCCTCTGTAGCTTTTGAAAGGGGCTCTGCTTCAACCCATTTGGTGACGTATTCAGTTGCAACTAGGATATATGTTTTTTGGTTTTATGGCGGGCTAATGGGACCAACAAAGTCAAGGGCCCAACGTTCAAAGGGTTCAATCACTAGTTGAGGGTTTAAGGGCATTTCATCAGACTGCCCAGGGCGACCTACCCTTTGACAGCTATCACAAGCCTGCACAAATATTTTAGCATCTTTAAAAATAGTAGGCCAATAGTAGCCTGTTCGTAAAACTTTATGGGCAGTTCTGCGATCTGCAAAATGTCCACCACACTGTCCATCATGGCATGCTTTCAAAATGTCATATACCTCATCCTCCCTAACGCATCGTCTTATTTGCATATCTGCACCTGTATGAAATAAGCCGCCCCCAATCCAGGAAAAACGGGTACTACGATGTATTATTTGCTTTCTTTCATTGAGGGATAGATGTTTGGGTAATTTACCTATTGCCAAATAGTTCACTATATCAGCATACCATGGTGTTCTGGTAGTAACAGCGAAGAGATGTTCATCCGGAAAGTGGTCTTCAACTGCTTCTGTGTCTGTTGGCTTTGGCATTCTTGACAGAAAGTCAGCTACAGGGTTCTCTTTGCCCTGTCGATCTTTGATCGTGATATCAAATTCCTGCAGTAAAATCAACCATCTTGTCACTCTTCCATTTGTAACAGGTTTATTTGCTAAAAACTTAATGGCAGAATGATCTGTATAAAGTACTACAGGATACCCAGTTGTGTAATGTCTAAATTTGTTTATAGCATGAACTACAGCTAAAAATTATTTCTCAGTCACAGTATAATTTAATTCAGCAGGGGATAGATTTTTGCTAATGTAGTAAATTGCATATGGCTTCTTGTCTTCCTCCTGCCCAAGTACTGCTCCAATTGCTGTGTCTAAGGCATCAGATGAAATTTGAAATGGCAAATTCCAATTTGGGCCCCTCAGCACAGGGGCTGTTGAAACGAGCTTTTTCAAATCATTAAAGGCATTGTCACATTTATCTGTCCAAACGAAATCAGTATTACCAGTAAGTGCATATAAAGGTGCAGCTATTCGAGAATAATGTTCAATAAATATTCTATAGTAACCAGAAAAGCCAAGAAAGCTACGTACCTCTGTTTGTGTAGTAAGTGTAGGAATTAACAGGAGTATTTGAATTTTGGCTGGATCTACTTGAATTCCTTCTGCTGAAATATAATGGCCTAAGATAACTCCTTCGGTCATCATCATAAGACATTTTTCGTTGCTTAAACAAAGCCTAGTGTCAATACATCTTTGCAATACTTTTTCTAGGGTTCTTAATGCAGGCTCAAAGTCATCCCCATAAGGGGTGAAATCATCCATATATACTTCGAGGCCCTCATTTATTAAATCTGCAAAGATGCTGAGAATTGCTCTTTGGAATGTAGCAGGGGCGTTGCATAGGCCAAAAGGTAAGACTCGGTAGGAAAATGTGCCCCATGGGCAGGTAAAGGTAGTTTTGTCCTGGTCTTCAGGGGAAATTTGTATTTGGTTATACCCACTGAAGCCATCCAGGAATGAAAAGAATTTATTTCCTGCCAATGTGTCTAATACCTGGTCAATGAAAGGAAGGGGAAAGTGGTCTTTTTGTGTTGCTTTGTTAAGTTCTCGATAATCTACACATATCCTCCACTTCCCATTCTTTTTTGGTACCACCACTAATGGGGAGACCCACTTGCTATCAGATATTGGGTAGATGAAATTAACATCTAATAATTTTTGCAGTTCATCTTTCACAATGTCTTTAAGGTGAGGATTTAGTCTCCTTTGAGGTTGACGAATGGGTCTTGCATCTTTTTCAATGTAAATGTGGTGAGTACATAATTGAGGGTCAATTCCTTTCATATCGGGGTAATCCCATGCAAAATTTGCTTTGTATTTTCGTAGTAATTGAATCAATTTCTCTTCTTGTTCAGCAGTAAGATTCTTGTTGATGTTCAAAGTTTTACCCAGCTCAATTTCTACAGTCTTGCTATTATTTATAGAGGTAGTAGGTATTGCTTGATCATGAATATCTTTGAAAGGGTCTTCTTCTTCTTTATTGTCGAATGCTGCCTTAATCATGTGACATTGCATATGAGTTTCAGTTTGTGAAAATTTACTAATGATATCATCCTCTATTTGATCTTTAAAATCCAGAGCTTCTTCTATAGTTAGAGGTGACCTCATATTTTCCACAAAATATGATGCAGGTGGTCTTCTTGTTTTGATTATTGATAGACTTGGCTGGGCTGGGGGATATAAGGCTAAATTCTTGACATAATTTCCCCTTGTTATGGTCATGTTGCCTTGTCTGCATCCAATATAAGCATCGGCAGTTTCCAACCACTGTCTACCTAAAATTAATTGATGTCCATCTATTTGGTTCTTTGGATTGATAACCAGGAAGTCAGCAGGGTATTCCCAGGAATCTACAGATACCATTACATCTTGTAGTGTACCTTCTGGTTTAACTATTGATCGGTCAGCCAACTCCAACAAAGTTGTTGTTGGTTCTAATGATGTAATGTCGAGTTTTTGACAGGTGGTAGTTGTTAAAATATTAATTGCTGCCCCCAAATCAACTAAGGCATTTGGAAATGATTGGCCATTGATCTGCACTGTCACTATAGGATTCCCTAGGTCTTCATATTTAATGGGTGTTTCCATTCTTGATAATAAATTAGATAAGGTACCAACTATTTGGACAGTAGGATTGTTTATTGTTCTCCTCTTAGGCTTCTTTATGCATAATTCCTTAATAGTTTTTGCATATATAGGAATATCTTGAATAGCTTGGAGGAGAGGGATTTTTATACATAAATTTTTTAATTCTCCCAGAAGATCAAAATTAGGTTATTCTAATGGTCGAGGTATCATTAATCATTTTGGGAATGGTGGAGAGGAAGTTGTTAATTGTTGTTGATTTTGTTGATTTTGTTGTTGCACTTCCTTCTCAGTTTGTTCTGTTTGTTCTTCAGGTAACTGATTTTCAATATGATCATTATTATTTCTCTTTGTTTCCACTATGCGCCCAGACCTTAATTGAAGATCGTTGCACTCCGTTAGTTCAGTTTCTATTTCTGGAGGTTCTGTTATTTGGACAGACTGAACTGGTCTATTGTTTGGGTTTGGGTTGGGTTGGGCTGGGAGTTGCGGTCTTAAATTAGTCTGGGGGTTTGGGTAAGGAGCTGGCAGTGTAGGTTGAGAAAGAGGAATCGATCTAACTGGCTGATTTGGAGGTTTTTTCCAATTTGACTGCCAGGGCTAGTTCTTAGAAGTAGAAGGGGACCATTGTGTGGGCCAAAATGGTGGATAAAAGGGAAATCTGGGCCAGTTATTTTGATTTGTTTGGCTGGGCCAAGATGTGGGAGGAAATTATTGTTGTGACCAATTAGGGAAGGGTGATTGATTCTGCCACATCCCACTATACTGTTGAGCATTATATTGAGGAGGTTGAAAAGAAAATGAATCATTTTGCATACCTGATGGTCATGGCTGCCATTGTCGGCGTTGGTTAAGCAGGCATACCACTTCTGATTCTTCTTCTACCTCCTTATATACTACTTTTAAGCCAGGAAGCGACGGGCATCCTTCTGTAGGGTGGTCTTTCATGCAAATGGCGCAGACTTTAACCACATCCAATGGGCATTCTTTGTGGCTGTGTTTCTTTCTACATCTGGGGCAGAATATTTCCAAGTTTTGTTCTGCTTCTGCATGCTTCTGCTTGGCTTGCATGATGTCAAATTGCATTGTTAGAGTCCCCAGTATGTTTGTCTTAAAGTCTTCTAGCAGATTTCCAATCTCTGCACGAGTTACACCCTCATTAGAGGTCTTATTTTCCCTTGTAATTATGTCACGTTCTGCCGATTTCAACCTTGTATTACCTCTCGAGAACCTGATACACAAATCAACGATGTCAGGATATCTTTCTTGATATATATCTCCTTTTCCCATAAGATTCAGTGTTTCAACCCATTGGTCTTTCATTCCCCTAATTAATGCAGTTTTCAAAACATTATCAGGTAAAGGTGAAGATGCATAAGGGGATCTTTGCAAATTATATTGAAACCGTTCCACATACTCTTCCAAGGTTTCACTTGGTTTTGTTGTCATCTGGAATATCTCATCTTTTAATTCCCGAGATCTGCAATAATATTGATATTTCTTTAAAAATGCAGCCTTCATATGATCCCAATCGGTGATGACACCCCCACCTAATCCCATAAACCATCGTAGAGCTGCTCCTTTTAACGTAGAAGGGAACAGTTTCAGTTTTTGGGCGTCGGTGGTGTAATCATATCCTCTACATAGCACATCAAATTCAAACAGAAACGCATCTGGGTCTTCTGATGTCAAACCATGAAATGTGGGAATATGTTGAAGAGGAATAGATTTCATGGGTGCGTTAACTGCAGTATCTACTATAGGATATTGTAGCGTAGAGGTTTGCTGCTGGTTTTGATTTTGGTTCTAGGCCATCTGATCGAAGATATGCCAATACCCTTCTGGAATTTCCAGGGAATTTCTAGGTTGACGAACAGGGGTAGAAATAGCTTTGACATCACTCCCTCTGTCTGGAATAAGTATTCCTTGTTGTCCTACTGTTTGAGGTGATTCAGGACCTTGGTTCTGAATAAGTTGAACAACACTTCCCCTATTTGGGTTGTTTATTGTTTGGGTAATTTTAATAGGTGATTTTGAGTTTGTAGCTTCTCCTATTTCCCCTTCTCCCTCTTGGAGATTGCTGGAGTTCCCTTCGTGAAGGAGACTTATGCAAGGATTCTCAATTTCTTGGGAATCTTGCTTAATTCCCTCTGTTTGACTGTATATCTCAGCGAAGGCTTCAGATGGTGACTCTGTAGCCTGAAGGGAACTAGTAGGTTGTCTAGAAGTAGTTCTTTTAAATCCTACAGATGGCTGAGATTCAGTCTTCTTAAGGATTTCGTCAATAAAGGTCGTGCGCCCAAGGGTCACCGGTCCCTTAGGTTTTTCAGTTTTAGGAGGAATTTTGTTTCGCTTAATTGGTTTATTCACTCAAAGAAACAATCCTTCATTCCTACCCAAAAGAAAGGCTTACTTACTTCTGCTGTGAAGCGAGCTGCGAGCAAGTGTGTTTCTTGCCCAGTGCGCAGGTTCTTACCTTTCGTCTTTAATACCCAATTCTCCGCAAGCAGAAGGAAATCAGCTGTGCATTACTCCTTTAAATGGCATACACTCTCCCCGGCAACGGCGCCAAAATGTTGGAGCCTAAAAAGGTAGCTTTTGAACACCTAATTAGCCTACATTAATCATCAATCCGGGAGCGTCTTTTTATTCCAAGAGTGTACTCTGTCTGAGGCTGCAATTATCTAAGAGCAATGCTTGTGAAGATGTAGCATAAAATATCAAACATAAAAGAAATGAATGCTCAGAAAGAAATCTAACTACGATGACATAAATGGAAACACTAAACTACATCAATCTTGCTGGACATCGATTAGGGATGCAGTAGCAGTAACTCTTTCCCTTAGAAATCGATGTAAGATGACCAAATATGGGGACTTGGAGCAAATACCTCTACCCTCTACAATTTGGAGATCTTAGAGCAATTAAAACAAAAGCAGACTCAATTAGAACAACTTAAAGAAATGAAATCTAGAAAAGGAACAGTAGTATGAAATGAACAGCGTTTACAAATGTAATTAAAATAAGTAAATCTCCACACTCAAGCCTGTCGACAGTCAATCATAATCCAATAACAAATCATAGATAAATGGAACAGCAACTCAATGTAATTACAGAACAGCAAAGCCGAAAGATAATAACAAGATAATTGATCAATAAACGTGCTTGCGGTAAAGAACGAAACAGCAATGGCTCTGCACTTGCTTTGACATTCAATGAAATAACTCTGTAATGGAAATAAATACTAAACACACTTCACGCATCATCAAACAAGGATTAATAATACAACAACATAGTAATCCACCAGAACCGAGCCCTAAGCGCCAGTGAAGTACCGCTGAGCTTAACTCAGAATTCTAGAGAATAGATGGAACCAGTGTTTTATATTAAATCAAAAAGCATTACAGATAGAGTTCTCTCACGACCGAGAGTCAATAAACATTTATTGCAAAGGAAATATAAAAGTCTTTCAATCGAAACTGTCTTTCACAGCATAACCGCCTGCCTCGCTACTAAAGACTATTGCCTTATATTCAATTCTTTGACGGACAAATCAAGGACTATGATAAGTTTGAACAGCGATCCCTCAGGATCTTCTGATCCTGAGGGATTCGCTCCTTTTTTATTTTGTCATCGTTCTGTTCACTTTGTTCAAGGCTGAGCTGTCCCCTGCTCCTTCTGGCGATTCGTTCAGATCTTCTTGGTTTCAGCTGGATATGATTCATCACGAGTGGAGTAGCAGTTAGATTGTTCTCAGCCACGCCTTTGGTACAGCTGCTCACCTCTTCGAATTCCTGTTTTGTCAATAAAAATAACCTTTATTCACTTTCTTATGCAAAACATAGATCTTTCCAATTTAATTGCAATTCTTATAATAAATTACCTTTCCAAGGCAAACATAAGTATATCTATGGTAAAAGAATGAACAAATGCATAGCAATTTCATACCTCTTTCACTGCCCAACAGCAGTCAACTCATTCATCATGTGATTGCGGAAATGCTTACCATGATCTATGACTATAGCCTGTGGAACACCAAACCGTGAGATGACATGATTAAAAAATAATAATGCAGTTGTTTCGCTTGTGTTATTGAATGTAGGCATCGCTTTGGCCCACTTAGTAAAGTAGTCTACTGCGACAATAATATAACCATGCCCCCTGAACGAACGAGGGTTGCATGTCATGAATTCAATGTCCCATTTTTCAAATGGTCCCACTGCGATAACATGATGCATCGATGTTTTCGGTTTGTAGATTTTACAATCAAATATCTAGCATGCATGACAACTTTTGACCGCAAGGATGCAGTTGCGAAATATGGTAGGCCAAAAGTAACTGGCACAGAGTATCTTTTGTGCGGTAACGTATCCAAACAAGTGTCCACCACAAACCCCAACATCAAGATCATTTAAAACCTTCTCGGCCTCCTCATGAATGAGGCACCTTTTTAAAATTGTATCGACACCATGATGATAAAGTGTATCGCCGACAATTAAATAATCTTTGGCTTGGTATCGAATACGTCGATGTTGAGAGCGAGAAGTATCAGGCCAAAAAGTCTGGGTTTGGAGATAAATGATAAAATCCCCATACCAAGGATCAGATGGTTCGATCAGAAACAGAGACTCGTCAGGAATTGATGGTTTCGATGTAGTATAGTACTACTAGAGGGAAGGTTGCTGAGAAACTCAACCAAAACTAAAGACTTCTTTGACTTGGATTTGATGAATTCCAAATAAAATTCCTGTAAAATGACAATCCATTTTGAATATTTACCCCCCAGCAATTGACATGATAGAATGTAAGTCATGGGGTTGCAATCTGAAATGATAATGGTCTTCTGGAATAGGATATAGTGGTGAAATATTTAGACAACTTGAACAACCGCCAAGGCGAGCTTTTCGACGTATTAATACTTCACTTTCGTATCATTGAGATTACGACTCAAATAATATATCAGATGTTCTATCCCATCTTCTTCTTGGACCAATACCATAGCAATGGTCGTATCATCCGCGACGATATATATAAGAAATAATCACTCTGATAATTGGGGGGATACATTCATGACGCCCGGACAAGTGTATCCTTAACATCATCAAAAGAAGCTTGTGTAACCTTTTCCCAATGGCAGGGAATCCCCTTTTTCAAGGGTCGAGTAAATCCTATAGCCATTTCACGTAGTTGGGTATGAACCTCCTTAGGAAGTTAACCTTTCCTTGAAGTTTCTGTAACTGAAGCAAATTTGATGGCGCAGACAAATCAAGAATGGTCTGGACCTTCAGTGGGTCGATTTGAATTCCTTCTTTTGAGACAACGAATCCTAGCAAACGACCATAACCAACACAAAACACACATCTGTGTGGATTGAGGCGTATTTTGTAGTGTCGGCAGTGTAGAAATATGGATCTCAAATGCATTGGGTGATCAGTCCGGTTTCGTGAATGCGTGGGTAAATCATTTAGATAAGGTTGAACAATGTGCTTGATGTCATTGAAAGCATAATCCATTGCTCTCTGAAATGTTTCCACAACGTTCTTTAAACCAAATGGGAGTTTCCTATAAGTGAATGTGCCCTAGGGACATATGAATGTTGTCTTATATTGGTCCTCTGGGCAGATATTGATTTGATTGTATCCGACAAATCCATCCATGAACGAAAATATTTCACATCTAGCACAATCGTCAATAATCTGGTCGATAAAGGGAGTAGGATAGTTGTCTTTTGGACAAGCAAGATTGACATCCCGATAATCGACGCACACTTTGATTGTCCCTTGTTTCTTCATGACAGGAACAATGTTGGAAACCCAATCAGTAAGCAGAATAGGATAAATGAAACTAGCATGCAAAAAAATTTCAACTTCTTCTTTAATGGCAACGACCTTCATCGGATGAACAAGACGAAGGTGTTGACGTATCGGTTTGACATTAGGGTACATTTTAATGGTGTTTTCAACGATACTAGTATCTATGCCTGGAATTTCCTCGTAAGACCAAGCAAATATATCATGAAATTCATGGAAGAGAGAGTGATAAGTTTCGAGTTCTGATGGAGAACAAGACACGCCGACATGAATGTTTTCTACAATGCTGAGTTTGGTCGAAATATCGATAAAAATGGTTTCTTCAATATTTGATAAGTTTTGCTCAGATTCATTTGCATTAGTGGGAAAATAATTCTAAAATAATGTTTTGATCGATGGGTGATATAGTTCAATAAGATTATCTTCTTCGTAATCCTGAAGATGGGAGCAATGATGATGATGTTCCCATGGTTCTCCTTCTGGCATCATGGATTCCACAATTTTCTCATCAGTCAAGAAAGTGGATGAAAAAGGATTAGATGGAGTACCAAAATCCAATGAATGATCAACCCAAACGACTAGCGACGATGATTTCAGATTCACCGCCCAAGCCATGTAGATTGATTGTTGTGCTAGCTCAATTGGGTTGGGTGACATGAATTCATCCAACGTAACAACTTCAAAATCACTTGTAATCTTCCTTAAGCCAGATGGAGTGGAAGATATCATGTAGCAGGTCTCTATGTTTGCAATTTTTGTCGACGTCGCAGGCGGCGGTAATGTAAAGGTTCCCATTAGGGAAGAATCCTTTAAGAGTCCTACACCAATGTTTTGAAGTGCTAGTTAGGGTTTGTGAACTAACAGAACACTTCCATTTACCTGGGAACTGGAGACAAAGAAGGAGAGTTGATTGATGACTGTGATAACACCTTTATGTGGAAAGGAGATCATTCTAAAATATGTAAAGACGATCCCAGTCATAGCATATACCCATGGTCTTCCGAGTAAAATGTTGTAGTCAAGGGGTCCGTCAACGAACTCAACTTCAACATTTACTATTTTGCCCCCTAATTCGACATGCATATTATTGATGATACAACAAGGCTTATATGTACGATCGTCAAAAGCTTTCAATGTCGTAGGTGATTGAGATAGGCGCGATGAGCCAAGTGACTTCCAATAGTTTAGAGACATAATGCAGGTAGATGCTCCCTCATCAACAACAGTACAATTAACGAGGTGATTGAGAACATTCACTTGGATGGAGAATGTCAATTCTGCTGGTAATTGTGGCACATAGTCCATATGATTAAAGACTACAAGATTGGAATCTGTGGATCGATTCCACCAATTGCTGACAACAAAGCCTTCTTCTGGGAGGGATAATTTTGAAGTACCTAAAGCATCAACATAGCTGAAGTGGATTGAGTTAAAGCTTCAACTATATTATAATTTTGAGCAACTGAGGCTCGAGGATTAAATGTCAATTTATGGACGACTCCCTTCAGTGGCTTTATTGTTAACACAGGAATAACAGTTGGTGGAATAGATTCCGTAGACGGATTCGTGGTCGAGGTAGTAGGTTGATCAGTAGCTTGACTACCATAATATTTCTTACATGTTAACACCAAAACATTAGTTGTTGGCTTCGTGACAGATAGCATAAGCACTTGGGAATTAGAAGTTGGATCCGTAGCAACCAAATTTGTGTCTAGATTCGGAAATGGATCTGTCAACACAGCAGATGCATGGGAGGTCTTAATTAATTTTGAGACTTTGGCGTGGCGAGGATAGTCTCGAACAAAGTGCTCCTCATTACAAATTATGCAAGGGTAACGAGGTTTCTGATTTCCAGTTTTTTGATAAGATGATCATTCCTGCAGGGTAGAAGTTTGTTTTTTCTTTGATTTCCCCTTTTTCTTACTTCCAGGTTGCTTGTCACTTTTGCCTCTGTCAGATGACACAACATGAATTTTGGAAGAAGGTACAGGACCAAATGCAGTAGAGTGATGTGTGCTTGTAGTACCGATCATACCATCGTTGGCATGAGAGTCCTTAGATGGAGGAGGAACAATAAAATTAGATCGCGACGCGTTGGGAATTTTCTCATAGAGCGTGCTAGACTGAGTATAAATCAAATCTAAGTACTGGGCATGAGCAATGACCTGCTCTTCAGTAATGATGCCATCCTTAGCCACATCCTTAGTTATAAATGGTAACAAGGACTTAATGAACCACTCAGTAAGGAGTTGATCAGGAACAAATGTCTTGACCATTCTACGACGACGACGCCACTCATGAATATGATCAGAAATGTGAGTAGCATTAGTTTGTTTGAAATTGGTCAAGAGTTCCGTTCCAGTTTCATATCGTATGGGTAGCTGGAAGTGGGTCAGAAAGGTAGTAGCTAAAGCGGTGAAATTATCAAATAAAGCTTGTGGTAACTCAATGTACCACCTTGCAGCCGAACCAGTGAGAGTACGCTGGAAAAAACACAGTTGAACATAGTCATCATTTAAGGAGTTAAATGAAAACCACAAATGATAAGTCATAACATGCGTCGATGGGTCTTCTCCAAGGTTTCCATTGAACTTAGGAATATCCGAGGGTAATTTATGTGGTATCACCGACCACCAAGGAGCATAGTTGATTGGATCATTTGTAAGCCTGTTTAAATCAAGTAATTCTAAAGTTGCAACAAAGGGAAACTGTTGATTTAAGTCAGGTTGAGCATAGCCAGGGTATGATGGAATTGCTTAGGCAACAGGCCTTTGAGCACCAACATAAGGGATTTGTTGTTGATAACCCAGATAGGGGTTGTTTTGATAAGAAAACACTTGAGGATTATGTTGACCAAAACCTGGGTAAGCTACTTGTTGTTGGAATGAGGGTTGTTGCATTTGCGCTTGTGGCTGCCAAGGTGTCTGTCCACCAAGATTATAACCCAAACTAGAATAGCTTGGATTCGCTTGTGAATAGGTAAAATCTGGTTGTGGTTGTGACATCCCATAATATGGTAATCCAACTTGTGAATAAATAATTCTGGAAATAAGAGATTGTTGTAAACCAGCTGAAGGAGTTGAAGTCTGAGGGCCCAATACTTGAGGGTATTGGGTTGAAGGACCCACGTGAGACGGTTGAGGTACAACACTTTGAGCCTGTAACAGGGGTGATGATGTATTAACAAGTGGAGCAGATGTGGGTGCAATAGGGTGAACCGGTTGATATGATTTCACAACCGTTTGTGGTTGAACAAGCATAATAGGTTGCCAATGAAAAACAGTCATTCTGACATTAGGATGACCATATAACGACTGAGTATTATCAAAATGGGTGACCATAGGTTCCCCCCCCAACATGAAAAGTATAATAAGATGGAATATATTGTTCCCCAAATGCCGGGAGTCCAGTTGAGATTGTACTGGATGGAATATACCCAGATGGACTAGCTTGATATGCACTAAAGATGTATATAAAGGATCAAGCCATTCAATACTCATTAGATATTTACCAGATAGAATACCAAATGATGACAATGGTGAAGTCCATGGGTTTGAGGATGCACCAGAGAAGGTTCCAGATAAAGATTGGTAACCAAGTGGGACGGAAGGGCCACCATATAAATGTGACTCTAGTGATGTGGTGAACATCGACGAGGTAGCAAGAGTAGGTGTTGTTGCAACTGGAATAGATTTTACCGTCGATTATGTTGTCTCAACCATGGTCATACGACCCAATATATACCCTACATGATCTACGGAAACTCGAATTGACACAGGATCAAAGAAATCAGTGTGAGGTGATTGAGGAAAAGTCTCGTAAAGATAAAGCTCCGATCTAAAATGGGTTGGAGTCGAAGGTGTTCTGTCTTGTGGTATTTCTTCAATCGAAATCAAACTAGGTAGAAGGATTTCGTCGTCAGGACCGAAGTATATTTCAGGTGGTTGATTGCGCGATATGGGAGACTGAATGGCTACAATTGATTGTGGGGCGACCAATATAGGAACAAATTACGATTGTTCAACTTCGGGACCTAGATGTTCTAGTAAAAGAATGATGGGATTAGGATTAAATTCCAGTTTAACAACATCGGGTTCAAGAGGTATGGTCTCACTGATTGGATGGATCGTGACCATAGGTAGCTGTGAGGACTCCGTCTCGACAATAGTGGATGAACCAAGATTTGTAGAAACAACTCGAGACGACTCTGGTATATGTGAGGATGATGTCGCACCAGAGGTACTGATAGTACGAGTTTTGGTAGAACGATGTCACCTTCGCCAACTAGAAATGGCTTCCGGTGGTAAAGGTGGTTTACGTGTTATTCTGCATGAACGACGGGGAAAGGGATGTTCTTCTTCCACGATGACTGATTTATTTTATGACAAAATAAATAAATAAAATAAAAGGGTAATTCTAGGCAAAAGGTTTACCAAGTAATTATGAACTACAAAATACCTCCTAGCGAACCAAGAAGTATGGGCAGGCAATCTCCCTGAATGCTGTGTTTGGTGTATCATAAGTTACAAGGTAGCTGACTCGGTTACCTATGGATGGATAGCAACCTAAAGTTGTCCTCCCAAATATACCCGAAGGTACGTGGAGTCCCAAGTCCGTATTAGCGTTGTCTAATGTGAAACCGCACAATGAGAGCACCCCCTAATACTTTTCGTACTAGAACACTGCCCTATATACTCGAAGGTACGTGGACGAGCTCCGATATACTTACGTATGTGGAGTGGGGTATCACACTCGTAATGTATCACATACAAGTTAGCAACAACTGCTATGTTTAACGACGTTGGAACACGTCTCTAGCCTAGACATTCTAAATGTTATCCTTAATGTTCCAA
Organism: Pinus albicaulis; assembly: GCA_034641835.2. NCBI lineage: Eukaryota > Viridiplantae > Streptophyta > Pinopsida > Pinales > Pinaceae > Pinus > Pinus albicaulis. The sequence goes on from CM076581.1 coordinate 295,362,978, forward strand.
TGCTTTCTTAGGTAAATTGATGTAAATTTTAGGTTGATCTTGTTTAAAAGTTTGTCTTTGAGGTTCACCGCGTGATGTGATGGAAATTCCTAAAAATGCAAACTAAATGATAAGAAAACTTTTCAATTTAGGTTTTTCAATGAAAATCCTAGCTACTAAGGGAAAGAGTAATTAGTTTTTTAGCAAACAACAAAGAGCACAAACTAAATGCAGCTTTCCTAACTTGTTCCTATGCAACACCCATAATTCACTATATGCACATGCATTGTTTTCTTTTCAATTCCCTTAATGCGAATGCAAGAAAGGAAACTATATGCATCAATCAATAAAACGAGTGTTTTCTTATGAGAAATGAGGAATGAAACAACAATTTTTCCTAGGAAAATGAAGAATGGAACTACAATTTTCCTAAAAGAAACTAGGAATGAAACAACAATTTCCTTTTTGAAAAAAAAATTGATCTAATGCAGAAATGAAATACTTTGAATTTGATTTGCCAATGATAAAGAAAAACACTAAAGAGACATTAAACAAATTTACTTTTCAAAGGAGGAAGAATCAGGAAAGTTGACTGGTCTCTAAGAGGTATCAGACATTTGAGAATACAACAAACAAGTGGCTGAGAATGATAGCAATGAAAAATTTAGATGGAATTTGTTTGGTTGATGGGGCAACGCAGTATCTAATGGGAGATAGTGCGTTGCAGAGCACCCTTGAGTGAGAGACAGTGCATTGTAGTGCACTGTGTCTTGACCAATAATGCGTTGGGTGCAACAAGGATTGAAAAACCAAGCAACATAACACACTTCTAATGCAATTTTTTCATTCAAATGGCTGATAATTAAAAGTTGATGCTATTGATGAGGATAAACAGAGACAAAAACACTAGGAATGATAGGATACTCCCGAATGGAGTTGCCAATTTTTTATGTAGAATTGTGATCTACGGATAAACCAAATTCTCTAAGTGTGGTGTCTATCACTTAGAACATCAGAAGAAAGAATTACTATCACTTTCTCTAAAACAAGCAGATATATAGAATGGTAAAGGAGCCTACTTGTGATTGAATCACTTCTCCTTCTCCTTCCGTCGTTGTTGCCGTTGCTCTCAATCCAACCCAAGTCGCTAGGTCGATTCCTGCAAACACAAACACAGAACATCAAACAACATGCAATATACAAATATCTACTTATCTTACTCAAATCAAATCGATTAGATATGAAATACATACATCATTCAAGAATACATTGCACAAGAAATGGAGACATATGTATGGGAAAATGAACATCAATATTTATTAAAGAGTAGAAGGGGAAGGTTGCAACCAATGGATCGCTTTGTTCCCAACTTGCTCCAGCTCCATTCCAGCCTCATTACATCCAACATCATACCAACAACATATCAGTACTTTCACTCTCTTATCACATGAGAATCCAACAACATAACTTTACCAAAATTCTTCCACCCCTAGCACTAGGATGAGTGCTCAATTTATAGGGAAACCAATGGTAGTTTCTCAATGAATGAATTTATAATAATAGGCAAGACATGTTCCCAAGTTCAGAGGTGTTATATGGACACTTGGATTCAAAGTTTGACACATATGGTCTCTTCTAGAAGGCATTGGTCATGTGGAGATTCCCGGAACAATGAGAATTCTGCTCCCAGCTGACCAACACACTCTTGAGTGTCGGGAAGTGCATTGCAGTGCACCCTTGAATGGAGGGTTTTGCACTGCAACACAGTTAGTCCCTTTATAAACTGCGTTGGTGAGTCAATAAGTGATATAACATATACTTCAAACCTTGGAAATCTCATAATAGAAGCCATGAATGAAATGTCTTCACTTAGGGCATGTAGAAATTGAAATATAAGGGGATTATAGACCCTATTTCATTGGTCCTGGGGATGATTTCCAGTTTGACTAGGTCATGGGGGATGATGCCCAATTTTACCTATAACAGGGGGGAAATGGAAGTATTTATTAGTTGCGTCGGCAATATTTCGCTCTTGAACACGACACATCCTCTGTTTCTTGTCGGGTTGGGAACACCCTACATTCGTCACTTTGCCTCCATGGGTTTGGGAAATCTGTTTGCCTCTCATTCAATTACCAATTTCGTCAACATGACCTCTGATTCCATTTGAGTCAAATACTGCCAAACTTCGGAGTCGTGTCACCGATATGTTCAATAGAAGTTCCTTCTACGGTTTATTCATTACCTGGTTCACTGTTCAGTCTTGATTCATCATTATCTTATTTCCTCTGTCTCGTGTCGATGATGTGGGATACATCATGGCCCTCCTTCGACGGATCACTTCCTGTTGACTTCAACTCATTATCTAGGAAGTTGATCTAGAGATCCCTTTTCAGTACCTTAGAGCCTGCATGCCCTAATGGAAGGTTGTTCGCATTCGACAACAGGTTCGCATCATTGGCCTTCGATCAGATGATTTCACGAGTGTTCGACTTCAGTTCCTTATTCACATCTTGTGGATTGTACTGTTGGTACCTTGAGGACCATTATCATTATTAGTGGTATCTCTCGTGCTTGTTAACAATTTACATCATTGTCTGGTAATCAGGGTATTTTCTTGCATGTTCAACTTCAAATCACTCATTCACATGCCTGAATTTGTACTTGATTGGGTTGTGACAGAGCGCAAGACCATGGATTTTGTCTGATAACGTCCAGGTTGTGAGGCGATATGTATTGTTCATGATTATACACATGAATCTTCTATTTGGATGGCTGTGACCATACCTGAGTCCATATTTATGATCCTCTTTATTACTGGATGGCTGTGTCCATGCCACGGGTCCTATTACATGATCATTTTACGGATGGTTGCGTCCATACCTTATGTCATGTGTTTATCTAAGATATTTTAGTTATGTATATATGTGCTTGATTTCACAGGTTTTCTGACGACGACGTCTTGGTCCTGGCATGTACTCGTAAAGCATTTCATCCCTCACTCTCGTTCGACCTTCATGCTTCAGGGGGCATCAATTACACACCTTTTTGTCAGTCCTAGTACTCCCCGTTCCCAAATCCTAGAGGACCTTAACAGTGATCCCTGTGTCTCTTTTCCATTGTGAAAATATGCCATTACAACCCTTACAGTATGCAGAACAAACTCTCTGTTAATCATTCTTGGAGTAGCTCCTTAAAAACATGCTTATTTGGAGCAACACGACCCTTATTTGTCTCACCGGTGCCGAGGAATCATCTTAAGCTTGTGAGCAGTGCCGATCAACACTAGTATGGAGATCACACTCGTGCCGATCCACTTCTGGAAGGTTTTTTAAAATGGAAACGAAGCTTCATGATCTAGAAGCTTCATGGGCGGAGAGCTGGTTGTTTGTTCATGAGGATAGGGTCGAGCTTCTCCCTTTGGGCCTCTTGTTCCTACAAAAGAGGAACCACCCAAGGATATAAGCCATTTCCCCACCTTAAGTGGGTCCATGTTCCCTCTCCCATCACTATAAAATGGACATCCTCATACCTCTGCTAGTTAGAAAAGAGATAGAAGAACAACAGAGAGAGAATTGTTGCTATAGGCATTGAAGGAGAGTTGAGACCTTTGGCCTTCTTGTACTGAGTTGAAATGAGTGCTTTAGAGATGTGCCTGGATCCGGACCCGTTGAAGGAGAGCTTTGACATCAAGGCGCAGGTTGTAAATTTTCCTCTTATATTAATATGATACAACTTATTCTTACTTTCCACTCTTGTCCATGATTCGTGATTAGATTTTTGGTACTCCTTGATCAACTAGATAGATTGTTTATGTAAAATGCATGTTTTCCTTTCATGATTTGCGTTGTTTGATCACTTGTGCAGGTAACTGAGCGTTGGCGACAACATGGATCTAACTAAGAAGAGAAAAGGATCAAAAAGACTTGGGCAAGGAGCAACACCGCAACACCAGATCAAGGTAGGCCATCTCCATACGATCTGTGTTCATTTACAATCTAGGAAAGTAGGTGTTAGATTGTTCCCTTTGTTGCTAGACCCATCCTAGGGCTAGAGGGATCGTCTCTGTCCGCAGAGAGGATTTTCCGGCATAACAATTTTACCCTAAGTTTATGGAGGACAACCAAAAATATCTCATGATAACCCTAATGACAAAGGAGTTAAAGGATATTTCTTACTCTTTCCAATAAGGAAAAGAACCTAATTTGATGGCTGGTCCAATGAATTTCATATTGGTTCCTATGACCATATAAAGAAGGATCTATTGGCTATGGTAGAGAAATATAGGACATCAAGGAAAGTCATGGAGGTCTTCAAATCCACTCTCATCTCTTTTATTCCAAAAAATCTAAACTTGATACTTTTGAGGACTTTAGATCAATATCATTGTGCAACCCTATCTATAAAATCATAGTAAAAGTCATAGCCAAGATGATTGAGCCAATGTTGTCTAAGTAAATTGCTTCTAAACAATTTGGTTTCTTGAATGGGAGACATATTTACAATGCTACGCAGTAGCATCAATTAAGCCCATCAAAAGAAGAAAAATGCCAGCTTTCATAGTAAAGCTAAATTTATTAAAACACTTATGATATAGGCTTATGGTTATCCATCAAGTTAGCATTAATTCAAAGAGAGTTTAGATTTTTAATGGTAAATAGAGTAGAGGATTGTTAAGTGCACACATTTCCTTGTAGGAGGTCACATGTTCAAATCTAGATGAGGGTCGAGTATGTACATCTCTTTAGGATTTAGCAACCAAATTGTTGTGCAGACGTGGATCCCTTGTCCCACAGATAAGAGAGTTTCATACACCATTTTGATATCTGACCTATAATCCTAAAATCAGATGATTATTATTTTATTAGCAATCTGAAATACATTATTCTTTTATCTCTTATTATTGTTGAGTAATGAATGAATAACACCTTTCTCGAAACTCATACATTCTTGCCTCCTATTTCCTGTCTTATTCAAGCTAAAGGCTTTTCTACTATGAGGTTTATCCTCATGACACTGTTCAAATTTGTCGTCCCTAACAAGATTTGAACAATGTCGTTTGAATGAAAAATAATAATAATAATAATAATAATACGATGGAGCAAAGGCGTTTGAGCTTTGATCGGTGCAAGGTGGAAGCTACAACCGAACAAGGATTAGCATTTTAAAGATACAGTTGACACATTGAGCAATGTGATGTCATCTGGATGCTTTGGATACGCAAAGGCTCGACTTGATTACTGGAACCGCTAAAATTCTTTCAAAGAAAAAATCAATGTTGTGTACGACACTCAAATTTGTGATCAGATAAGTTCTAAATAATTTTAATGGTTATCAATTTATTTTTTAATTTCAATTTCAATTTTTTTTCTTTCTTCCAAAGTCTTTAATATAGCTCGAAGTAAAGGTTTTTTTAGTTTAATTTAAATGAATACCCAAAATGCGTCTTGATAACCGTGAAACCTTCTAAGAAAAATTAAACGTTGCATAGGGATCAATCAAAATTGTTGACGGATTGGGTAACGAAATTAATTACTTTTAATGGTTATCAATTTATTTTTTAATTTCACTTTATTTATTTATTTTAATTTAGTTGTTTTTTTTTCAATATAAAAGAGTTTTTATTTTTTTTTTATTTTTAAGCATACGTGGTTTATCCTTATGAAATTGTTCAGATTCATCATCTCTGAGAGAATCTGAACAATGTCATTTGAATGAAAAATATAACTCTTGCCTTAATCCCAGATAAGAGATCCAGATTCAAGAGAGTTGTGTTTCCTACGACGCGTGTTGCAATCTCCGCTAGCATGTGTCGATATGCATCATTGAATTGAGACAACTATTGGTATAAAGTGGCAGACAACTTGTTCATGGAATTTATTCCATTCATAATTTTTCTATAATTTTTTCAAAATTGATTGATTCTAAAACATTAGATTTAAGATATATATTTTAATATAGTCTGTCGATATTATAGAAATTACCATAAATCACAAATTGCTATCAGATTTTGGCTATTTTTTTTATCCAAAACACATACCAGAGAATTTGAAAAAAAGAAACTAACCAATAATACATTTCTCGTTAGGGGCTTGGAGAACGAAAACCACGTGGAGGGGGCAATATGAGTTTGCACATTTTTTTTTCTTTCCACTTTGTTACCTGCATTGTTACACGTAAATTTATTCGCCTTGAAGTTACGACACTAAATGATACTTCATATCGATTTGATATTCACTAAATTGAGATCGAATTTGTTTGAAAACCGTTAAGACTTTGGTGAATTTCAACTTTCAAACCAAGAATGCATCCACTGCGATGACCTAAATGTTATCCCATTTTACGAATTCTTACATTCATTCTTAGAAGATTACATTGTATAATTTTTTTTTTCATATTTAAATATATTTGAATATGATTTGTGAAAAAAAACTATATTTTAAATAAAAAATATATTTAACAAACAATTATTGTTTTAATTGAATATGATTTGTGAAAAAAACCTATATTTTAAATAAAAAATATATTTAACAAACAATTATTGTTTTAAATAAAAAAATAAATTTACTTATTAAATATGTTTATTACATTATTTTATTAATTTTATTTTTTAAATTTATTTATTACATTAATTTATTAATTTCTTTTTTGGGTTAGATATTATGTTCTTATATTATTAAGCCAGCCGAAAGTTTTTGTATTGTAAAATTTATCGTCATGACACTGTTTAAATTCGTCCATCTTAAACGCATCTTAACGAATTCCCCTAATATTTAATTCCTTATTGATTATAAAGAACTCAAAGACACTTTTGATATTAAAATTGTCGAAATATTTTAGAATATATTGATTTTTAAAATTTTTAAGATCCAAATCCTTAAAATTTTAGACCAAGTCCGCATCAGTACTATAACCTGCAATTTAAAAATAGCGAAACAAGGCTCATTAGGGACCAAAGAGGTGAGAAGCTTTCGTCGTGGCTTGAAGGAATATATGCGTCCACATCTGAATAGGCATTGGACAACTCCGTTGTCGATTAGAAAAACTCACCGTTTAATCATAGGGCCAATTTTGCGAAGGAAACTCTTCAACTTTTATTCGCAGAAGAGTCTTACTGGTTTTGTCTCTGTTTATCGGCAATCAAAAGTAATGAATTGCTGATTTTCGTGGCCATTCTCAGGTTTGGGGTGTTGTAAAGGTGGGCAACCTATTCCCTTCGATATCTTTTTGAAAACCTAATTGTGTCAGCAATTTTCATGTGTTTTTTACAAGGTCATTACAATTGCCAACAGTCTATAATGCAGAGTATTAACTGCCCTGCAAGTAAAATTTTAATGGTGTAATTGATTTACTGGCATGCTGATTTGATTGGTTTATGTTGGAGTTCCAATCTAATCTGACCTTTCTGGTGATGCAGGCCTTATTATATAATTTAGTGGACAGGAGAGAGTTGTGGTTGGGCAGGAATTGGAATATCGTGGAATTCTTTGCCAAGTTCTGCTTATTGTGGGCAGCCCAAGATGGTACAACTTATGTTGGAAATCAAGGCGGAGCTAGAGAATCTCACCAATTTTCAACCTCAGAGTGGTTGTGATGATCCTGATTTCTCCTACTACTTAAAGGTTGGATTTTATATTTTCTTACCTATACATTTTTTGGGGGGTTTGTATAGCATAGACTTTCATAAAGAGAAGTAGAGATAAATTATAGAAACCATTCTTTGTTTTGTCATTTAAAAAGCTTAAAGTATTGTTGGGTATTTTCACTAGTTGAAATGCGGAAACTGCGGAGAAGTGAGCCAGAAGGAATCGTGTGTCACACTGTCAGAAATGGTGGACGTCCCCAAAGGTAGAGGCTCAGCTCATCTTGTGCAGAAGGTGGGTTACTTACATTTTCTTATATTATCTGTGCATGAATCAAATAGGGAAAAAAGCTGAAACTGTGAAGAGAACCATGGCAAAACCAAGCTTTGTAAGGGATTAAGATTGTATTTTTCTCATGTATAACTGGGTCCATGCATATGCTCGACAGGTCAAATTGGTATAACTGGACCTTAATAGGCTCTTAATATCATACTTGATGCTTTTAATTGTTAAAAGAAGTTATATGTCAGCTGCTTTCTAATATCTAAATATTGTAATATTTTTGAACATTCAGTTTGTCAATTCAACCATATATTTAAGTAGTGTAATACTGTTGGACATTCAGGTTGTCTATTCAACCATAGCTGGTTCGACTCTCTGAGTCAAATCTCCAAGTCAAGTAGTTATGTTGATTTCGACTCGACTATATATAGATTCGGTTAGAGCATTTGTATCACTATAACCCAAAATGTCTGCCCTCGTTGATACACTAAAATGATCTCAATAGACTTGACCTCCGGTTATCTTTGTGTTGCATCAGTCGATTGACCTGTGGAGCTGTACAGATATATTTCTGCTGATATGATATCTATCTTCTGTGCATCCGAGCTAAATTCTTTAGAGGGTGGAGATTGCTTTTTAAAAGTTTTCTCTTTCCAAGATCTGAATAATCTCATTTAATCTCATTTGTCTTTTCCCTGGTATGCAGTGTAAGTTCTGTGGCAGGGATGGAAACATATCGATGATTCCAGGCCGGGGGCGTCCGTACACTATTGAAGATAGCGAATCTCAGGAGTTTGCTCCCTTAATGCTCTTTGATTGCAGAGGATTTGAACTTGTGGAGTTCTATTTCAAAGATGGATGGGTAGCAGAGTCTGTAAGTCTTGTGACTTCGCTTATTTATCTTTTTGAATTGGGAATGCATGTTACGTTTTATGAATAAGAAACCTGCTTTGGGAGAAACTGTAATACAATGCAGAACTGAATGAGGAAGCTTTCATATTTGGCAATTTCCACTACTGCACTGTTGGGTTGAAAACCATATTGAATGGCTAAGTTGTGTTTTCTTTATTTTTGAATCTTGCACCACATGGAGCTATGTTGTTGAAGTATTTCTCCCTGCTTAACGCTTTTGTAGGAATGTACTGCCAAAACACCTATTTTGATACTTTTCAGGGTTTGGAGTTCTAACATATTATGAATGGAGATAACAACTTGAACAAGTGCTGACATAGATTTTTTAAGCTACCAAATATACAATACTTTCCTGCATGTCTCTGTGAACTTCCCTAAAACTAGGAACTGAAAAACTGATTTACACCTGTCAGTACAGTGGAAATCTCTCAAGTTTCTCCACCCAATGTTATGTCAATGTGCCCTGAATGTTATCTCAAGTCTGGGTACTAACTTGTCCAAGATGCATAGTGTGGCTCATTGTAAATTTTTGTAGATGTTCTATGCTTGATGCAACTTTACTTTTATTACAGCAATCACGCAAACAGTTAAGTAAAATGCTGATAGAACATACCAGTAGATCTATAGAAGACAAACCAGAAATTGGAGAATGTGTTGGTGCGTTACGGCGGTCAGCAGGATGCTTCAACCAGCAAAGTCTTCTTGGTCAGCCAACCCAGAATGTGTCACAACAGTACTCAAAACAGTCACCCAGTCAACTCAAAGTCAACTCCAGAAAAGTCAATGCAGTCCAAAAAAGTCAACGCAGGGCAGCAGCAATAAAGTCAATGCAGCTCCAACTTCGGTCAACCTTTTGACCTCGTTTCTTATGCCAATGTGTACGGCCTCCCAAAATTGAAGTCTCCACCAATTTTCAGCCTCTTTGGACCATGCGTTGACCAAAGTCAACGCTGGTCAAACTTGCGTGGAAACCCTAGCTGCAGTAAAATTCGTCCTTCTTCCTGGCTGCAGTAATTCTTCCTTCTTCCCACGTGTGTATCGAAATTGTCTCCAAGGAGCTCGTCCTAAATCAGAAGTGGAGAAGAGATGTGATGAGTGAGTGAAATGCTCTCCAATGTTGACTGTGTTTATATCCATCATTGAGGTGTGTGACACATCCGCTGGGGGTGTAAAACCTTAAGGCCGACCTGCACATATAATTTATTATAAATAATAAATTCAAAATAAATGTTCTGCTCATCGGATTAAGATCAATTTTATATTGATCTTACACCTCTCCGAAAGAGGAACCCAATAAAAATATCGGTATCTTCATCTAAGCATTACAACATCGTGCGTCATCCCGCCGTAACTTGCTTTGCTGGCCTCTTTATTTCAGAACAGAAGTGGGTCAGTCACAAAGACATCATCCCCCGGCTGACAAATTCAGCCTAGAGGTCTGAAACCTCTATGAGACTCACAAAGAGTCTCCAACCAACCCGAAGTTGGTTCCTCTGACCCGAAGTCAGGCGGAGCTCCGAGACCTCACTAGACTTGATCTCAGATCAAGTGGTTGGACCGTGCCATCCTAGATAGAGAGTACGGAAATCTCTGATGCGTCCATCAGTCTTTGCTACTAGTCTCTAGCTTTTCCTATCTCATTGGCCAAATGAGAGGTACTTCCCATGAGCCCTGAACTCAATGGGTAGGATGCATACGGGGCACAGGTAATGAGAGGTGAACCAACTCAATAATCACAACGGTGGGGGAGAAGCACCACAAGGTTCGGCAAGCCTAGCCCCGTGAGTGCTTATAGCTCCGAGAAGCTATCCCCAAAGCCCCCCAGAGCTCCCAAAGCTCATTGTCCAACGAGACCCACATCATAGGGTCGTTCCACGATACCAAGTCTCTCACGGAAGGTTAGGAAATTGACCTTCCCCAGGGGCTTAGTGAGAATATCCGCGACCTGCTCATCAGTCCCTATATGATCGAGCCTTACGGCGCCTCGCTGTACCATATCTCGGATGAAATGGTACCTGATATCAATATGCTTGGATCGGTCATGGAACACAAGATTCTCGGTCAAGCGAATCCCACTCTGGTTATCACAGAGTATCACGGTGGTATCTAGCACATGTCCAAACAGCTCACTAAAGAGCTTTCGCAGCAAGCACTTCCTGACAGGCCATACTTGCTTGCGATGTGTTCGGCCTGCGGTGCTCAAAGCAAACCTGTACGCTCATCCATGAGATCGAAGCAGAACCAAGATTGAAACGACATCCCGATGTGCTCTTACGATCCACCACACTGCCAGCCCAATCGGCATCAGTATATCCACGGAGTGTCACGCTCCCGGTAGTGTATCTCAGCCCATGGTTTATCGTGCCCCGAAGGTATCTCAGAAGATTCCTGGCACCAACCCAATGTAAGTGATGAGGCTCAACCATCTGTTGACTCAAAGTGTTCATTGCAAAACATATATCTGGACGGGTGTTCACTAAGAACATCGAGCCCCTACGAGTTGACGATACTCAGTAGGATTTGCCAATACGGGCCCAGCAGCGCTGCCACTCAACTTCTTGAAGTTGAGTTCCATTGGTGTTGACACGGACTTGCAATCCACCATACCAAATCTTTCCAGAAGTTTCACAATATATTTTCCTTGAGAAAGGAAAATCTCTCCAGGTCTCTGCCAGACCTCCAGGCCTAGGAAGTAGTGCATCAGTCCTAGGTCCTTCATCTCGAACTCAGCAGCGAGCTCCCTCTTACATTGATGAATGAGAGGTTCAGCACCTGTCAGGAAGAGGTCATCCACATACAGCACTAGAATGAGAGGCTTCCCCTGTACAACCTTGAAGTAAAGGTTCGGATCAACATTACTTCGAGTGAAGCCCAGCTTCATCAAGTAACTATCCATCCTCTCGTACCAAGCTCTGGGTGCTTGCTTTAACCCATAGAGGGCTTTCTTCAACTTGCAGACATGAGTGTCTCGATCCTGAACTTCAAATCCCAGAGGTTGTTCTACATACACCTCTTCTTTTATTGCACCATGCAGAAAAGCGGTCTTGACATCCATCTGATGAAGACTCCATCCTTGCGTAGCAGCAAGGGCTATGATTGATCGAATGGTGGTATATCGTGCCACAAGTGCAAATATGTCATCATAATCTATTCCTTCCTTTTGAGAGAAGCCACGGGCAACAAATCTTGCCTTGAACTTTTCAGCACTTCCATCGGATCCATGCTTGATCTTGTAGAGCCATTTCGCGGTGACAACTGATTTGTCCTTCGGTCTTGGAACCACATCCCAGACATCATTCTTCATTATGGACTCATATTCTTCGTGCATAACATCCTTCCAGACTTGATGCTTTACGGCTTCCTCAAAAGATCCAGGTTCAGATTGTACAATAGTACTCATGGCAGCTAGATACCCTTGGTATCTACACGGCTTCTTGCTTTCTCAGAATGTCCCCCTTGGGGCAGCATGTCCCTCAGCATCTTCGAGGGTGCCCTTGAGCCATGATGGTCTCTTTCTCAGTGAAGGAGATGGATCTATTGGGTCCATTGGTCCTTCAACATCAGGCATTGTCTCATCCTGCGGTTCTTCTTGATTTCCAGGCCTTGCTTCATGATTTTCCTCAGATCTCGGAAGGTCTACTACTTTCCTCAGGGAAGCATCTTCGTCAAAGGTGACATCGTGGCATATCTCCACTTCCCTTTGACCAGGCACATTGACTCTATAGGCCTTCGAAGTTTCACTATAGCTCACAAACATTCCTTTCTTCCCAGAAGCATCCAGCTTGCTTCTCTTTTCTTTCGGCACATGAAAGTAAACAGGACATCCAAAAACTCTAAAATGTGAAACGTCAGGTTTCTTACCAGAGAAAACCTCTTCGGGTGTTTTGGAGTCTAGAGCGGAATGCGAACATCGGTTTTGAATGTATACAGCAGTATTCGCAGCTTCTCCCCACAAAAACTTCGGTAGATCCTGGTCACATAGCATGGCACGGGCAGCTTCCACAATGGTCCTATTCTTTCGTTCAGCAACGCCATTCTGCTCAGGAGTGTAGGCAGTAGTAGTCTCCCTCTTAATGCCAGCTTCTCTGCAAAAGTCCTTGAACTCATTTGACTCATATTCAGTGCCATTGTCGGTCCTCAAAATCTTGATCTTCTTCCCCGTCATATTTTCCACCAAGGCTTTGAAGGTACGGAACCACATGAAAGCCTCATCCTTCTTCTTCAAGAAGTATATCCAGGTTTTGCGGGAGAAGTCATCAGTGAATGTCATATGGTAAGAACATCCTCCCAGGGATGTCACGGGTAGCATACCAGATAGATCAGAATGGACCAGTTGCAAAATATCAGATGTCTTCGTGACACTTGAGGGGAAAGGTCCCCTTGTATGCTTTCCTTCGGCACAACCCTTACATACACCTTCATGATTATTTCCAAAATCGGGCATCCCTGTCACCACCTTCCTTGCTTCGGGAAGGGCCTTGTAATGAAGGTGTCCAAACCTCCGGTGCCATAGTTCAGTCTGTCGGATAGTATCACATGTCATTGCTCCTAGCGGACTTCCTCCAACTTGGTAGAGTGTGCCAACTCTAAACCCAATCGTGATAGCTTCCTTGAAGCTCTTCTTCTACATGAGCACCTTTCCATCAGTGAATGTCACATTGAACCCTTTGTCTTCCATGGCCGATATAGACACAAGGTTCTTCTTCAGATTTGGTACATAGAGTACATCTTGTAAATGTAGGATTTGTCCTTGAGACAAGTGGAGGGTCACAGTCCCTGTCCCTTTCACGGGATATGTGGCATTATCTCCAAGGATAATTTCCAGATTAGTATCCTTCTCAACCATGTTAGAGAGTGCTTCCTTGAACCCAATGATGTGTCTTGAGGCACCACTATCTATCAGCCAGACATCCATAGTGTCGGGTGGGGATGCAGCAGAGAGAGCAGATACAAGAATGTATTCATTTCTTTTATCAATAACATTTGACTCCTCATACCTGGAGTTTCTAGACCTTTTGAACGATTGATTGTTTCTGCCAGAGGGAGCCTTCCTCTTTCCTTTGGACCTGTCGTTTCTTTGATTTCCATTCCTTCGGTAGTTGTTGTTGTCATCACTATCGGGAGAATTCTTCTTGAAAGGACATTCTCTAGCATAGTGACCAGGCCTATGACAAGTGAAACACTTGCCCTTCTTTCCTTGGGCCCTTGCTCTTCCTTTGTTCTTAGGACCACCAGAGTTCTTCTTTCTAGAATGAGCAGCGTAGGCAACATTTCTGTCATGTTCGTATTCCTTCATTCTTGTCTCTTCTTGCATGCATCTTGACAGTAGCTCGTCAAAGTTAGGAATTGTATTATTATTGAGAATGGTAGTGTTGAATACTTGCCATTCATATGGGAGCCCTCCAAGTGCAGTGAGTACCATCTCACGATCGGCTATTGTCTCCCCAATAGCCAACAGATTGTTCCTGATCTCGGTCAATTTCAGAAAGTATGTTTGGACAGACTCATCCCTGCCTTTCTTCAGATTCTTCAATTGATTCTTGAAGAATAGCACTTGGTTTGCATTGTTTACTTTGAACATTTGTATCAGTTTATCATACATCTCCTTGGATGTGCCTAGCTCAGATATGTAGGCAACCAGACTTTTATGTATGGATTCCCTGATCATTAGCTTTGCTTTGATCTCCCCTTCTTATACTTGGTTTTAGCAGCAGCAGTAGCAGTGGATGGAGGTTCTTGTATCTTACCCAGTACATAGTCCATGAGATCATGGTCTTCCAATTTGAGATCTAATATCATCTTCCAAGCATGGAAGTCATCCCTTCCAGTCAGCTTGTCATCCTCCTTGAAACCATAACTTGTGGAACCCATTTTTCTTAGTTGGTGATTGCTATAAGTTAGGGCTTGTCTTCACCTCAACTCTGATACCATGTAAATTTTTGTAGATGTTCTATGCTTGATGCAACTTTACTTTTATTACAACAATCACCCAAACAGTTAAGTAAAATGCTGATAGAACATACCAGTGGATCTATAGAAGACAAACCAGAAACATGAGAATGTGAAGGTGCGTTATGGCGGTCAACAGGATGCTTCAACCATCAAAGTCTCCTTGATCAGCCAACCCAGAATGTGTCACAACAATCCTCAAATCAGTCACCCAGTCAACTAAGTCAACTCCAGAAAAGTCAACGCAGGGCAGCAACATCAAAGTCAACGCAGCTCCAACTTTGGTCAACCTTTTGACCTCGGTTCTTGTGCCAATGTGTACGGCCTCCCAAAATCGAAGTCTCCAATAAATTTCAGCCTCTTTGGACCATGCGTTGACCAAAGTCAACGCTGGTCAAACTTCCTAGGAAACCCTAGTTGCAGCAATTGCATCCTTCTTCTTGGCTGTAGTAACTCGTCCTTCTTCCCACGTGTGAGCTGAAATCGTCCTCTAAGGAGCTCGTACTAAATCAGAGAAGAGAAGAAGATGTGTGATGAGTGAGTGAAATGCTCTCCAACTTTGACTGTATTTATATCCATCATTGAGGTGTGTGACACATCTGCTGGGGGTGTAAAACCTTAAGGCCGACCTGCACATATAATTTATTATAAATAATAAATTCAAAATAAATGTTATGCTCATCGGATTAAGATCAATTTTATATCGATCTTACACCTCTCCGAAAGAGGAACCCAATAAAAATATCGGTATCTTCATCTGAGCATTACAACATGGAGTTTGGACCTAGTTGTCCAATTTTAACACTCATCTTATGGCACTTGAAATACTTCATGTGACTTAAGTCTTTCTTCCCCTTGTTTGAAGAATTTGATTCTTCCTCTTTGCCCTTGGGTCCTCCATTCTTACCTCCTATCCTTACTGTCTTGATGAGGGCTGGGTTTTGGATCTCCTCCACTCTGGTTGAAATTATCTCTAGCTTGGTTTCCTCGTGGATGAAATCATCCCAAATCTTCTTAAAGTTGGGAATCTTCTCATGAGCATAGACACCACAAACAAATGGATTCTGAGATGAAAAGAATCCATCTAGTGCTATGGACACCAACTCCTCATCCTCCACCTTCATGCTGATAGCAATGAGCTAGTCTTGAAGTTTGGTGATCTTCATCAAGTTGTTGGCCACTATGTCTATATTGCTCATGCATGAG
Organism: Pinus albicaulis; assembly: GCA_034641835.2. Lineage (NCBI taxonomy): Eukaryota > Viridiplantae > Streptophyta > Pinopsida > Pinales > Pinaceae > Pinus > Pinus albicaulis. The sequence goes on from CM076581.1 coordinate 295,378,889, forward strand.
GCAATGAGCTTATTCTTCAGCAACATCTTGTGAGACATATTCATACTTTGGTACGAGTGTTCAAGGCATAATACTTTTCTCATGACTTCTCCACGAAGTGAGGGATCAAATGATCCTCCACAGAATCAAGGATTATTCTCTTCCCTTTGCGTGTCTTTTTGTTGCATTCGACCAATTGCACAGGATTGGTAGATGTAACCTTAGCATCCACAAAACACCATAGATCAAATTCCTCTAGTAGCATCTGCAGTTGGCACTTTTAAGGTATAAAGTTGGAAACATCATCTAGATGGCCACATTCTTTGTGATCAAGACTAGTTATCCCTCCCACTCTTTATAAGTTTATACACACGGTAACACCTCAAATAAACAATCAGTTGGAAATCCATTCAAATTAGCAACCTATTAGAAGTGCAGATTGCCTCTCTCTATTGTAAAGAGCACTCCAATCACTAGAGTTTGATCGGCATCTCACTGAAAAACCTTTCACAAGTCTAAGTGCCTATCTTACCCACAGATTTGCTTCAATCACTAAAATTAGGGCATTGCACCCATGGAATCCTTTGACAACTCCTCTCAGAGGAAACAATGCACTCCATACATAGATCTTGGAAGGTTTCAGACGATATGCTTTGGTATCATGTTAAAATTTCTAGTTTTTTATTAAGACATTAGGAGTGTGACAGATGGTGCATTTCTTTTTTCTCTAGTTAATAGATAGACATGATTGAGAGCTGATATCTATGTACTTGTTGTTTGTATTTTTCAGTGTGGTGTGTTTGTAGAATCTAGCATCTAGAATTTATAGTTTTAATTGAAGTTTACATTTTTAGTTACCTAATTTTAGGGTATAATCTTTAAATTGCAGAAACTGCTTAACTATGATCAGAAATTTTAAAAGGATCAACTATGCATCACAAGTACGCTAATTTAACCTGTATATTTTTTAACAATGACAGTTAGATAGTATTAAAAGAAAAAAGGCACTGTGGCCAAATCTAGACAACCTGGGATTATACAAAATGAGGGGAAAGGGTGTTGTCCACAAAGTTTTTCAATCTCCAAACAAAGTGAGATGGAGTTCTGAGGTTCCTTTTCCCCAACCTCTTGCTCTATTTACATAATGAATAGTATACTACTTGACATACTTGTTTCCTAACAAAATACATCAGAATGCTTGAGAGCCCCCACATGCAAAGGAGTGTTTGGATTGGGTTTGTTTTGTTGTTAAGGTTTTCTTCCTCAAGTCATTTTGAATGTTCGTTCTTTCTATTTGTCCCCTCTTCTAATGGTCCATTGGATTTACTTTGCATGTTTCCTCTTCAATTGGATCTTCTTGGCCATTGCCCTCATTGAGGACCTTGAAGCGATTGGTTGGAGCTTTGGATTGAGGTAAAAATGGCGATTTGGAGAGAGAGAGAGAGAGAGGATACCATTACCTAGTTGCAAAATACCATTGCACATCACCAATGATCAAGTCAAGATGTAGAGTGCTAGGGTAATTATGTCCTAAGGTTTCTCACACAGTTAGGTATTTTTCAACAGTTTCCTCTTAACAATTCATAAGGTAACAACTTTAATACATTCACAGTCAACAATTCATAAGATAGCACTTCAATATAGAATATATTTCCCAATCAACAATGTAATGAACAATTCATTCCAGTCCCAAAGTTACAATCTTAACTGAGTTTGAGCAAACAGATAATATAATCAGTCTTACAGTTTGTAATTACACAAAAATTTGATACTTCTAATGTCTCAGCTACACTATGTAATACGACTATTAAAAACTTTAAAAATCAGATTCTGTTTTACTCTGCGACTTTTCTGTCTAGGCTAAGTTGTGATGACGTGAAACTCCTTTGTTCGTGCCTTTGACTTTAGCGCGGGTTTGATTACTTTGTAGCTTGACCCACAACGTACCCTTCAAGACTCTACGTTCCGCTTCAGGACCTGTCTCCTACAGCGAGAGTGCTAGGGCTCCGTCCTGAGGTGCACTAGATTTCTGCGAGGGTCATTCAGGTTCACTCGTGCAATCTGACGCAACTTCGTAACTTCCAGAAAATCACCCTACTGGAACTCGTCAGGAATTGTTGCAAGATTGGCTGCCCTAAATGGACGATTTCCTGCGGCCAAGGCATAAAGTATAAGAGCGAGCTTTGCAGCCTCCAGATGTATGTTCTATGCCAGAGTGTGGGGTCTGATAGTCTTCGCTGTCCTCCCAAATTGATATTCTTATACAAGGACAAAAATCAAACAAAAGATTTTTTGCTGTCTCTCCACTGGTAATTCCTGTGCCAGAACCATATCAAAAGACAAGCAGAGACTTCGACGTCTTCCGAAGGATAATTTCTGTGCCCAGAATAAAGCCCGATATCAACAGAAAAGTCGCTGCCGTCAATGATGTCCCTATGCCCAGAATAGATCAAGACCAATAGAAGCTTGCTTCCTCAAATAGAATTCCTGTGCTAAAACAAAATTAAGTCATCCAGCTGTAACATGCTTTGCTGGCTGAAGGGCAAACAAACGAGAGTGTGTCACAAAGACATCACACTCCGCTGACCCGAAGTCAGCCTAGAGGATAAAATCTCAATAGACTCAAAAAGAGTCACATACTAACCCGAAGTTAGTTTGGAGGTAAGAACCTCATCAGACTTGATCCTAGATCAAGGTGTTGGACACAACCCATCTTAGACATGGAGAGTACGACAATCTTTGATTCGTCCATCGGTCTTGCTATGGTCTCTATCCACATTTCCCACCTCACTGGCCAAATGAGAGGTACTTCCCATGAGTCCGAAACTCCATGGGTAGGATGCATGCGGGGCATAGATAAAAGAGATGGTGAACCAACTCAAACATCATAACGGTGGGGCAGAAGCACAACAAGGTTCGACAAGCCTAGCCCCGTGTGTGCTTATAGATCCAAGAAGCTATCCCCAAGCCCCCCAGAGCTCCTAGAGCTCATTGTCCAACTCAAGCAGGACCCTCACAATAGGGTCTTTCCACGATTCCAAGCTTCTCATGGAAGGTTAGGAACTTGACCTTCCCCAGGGGCTTCGTGAGAATATCTATGACCTGCTCATCAGTTCCTATGTGATCGAGTCTTACGGCGCCTCGCTGTACCATGTCCCGGACAAAGTGGTACCTAATATCTATATGCTTGGATCGATCACGGAACACAGTATTCTCAAAAAGACGAATCCCACTTTGGTTATCACAAAGGATAACAGTGGTATCTAGCACATGTCCAAACAGCTCACTGAAGAGCTTTCTCAACCAAACAGCTTCACAACAGGCCATACTCGTTGCAATGTATTCGGCTTCAGCGGTGCTCAAAGCCACCGACTTCTGCTTCTTGCTCATCCAAGATATCGAAGTAGAATCCAAGGTGAAGCAACATCCATATGTGCTCTTGCGATCCACCACACTGCCAACCCAATTGGCATTAGTATATCCATGGAGTCTCAAACTCCCGGCAGTGTATCTCAACCCATGGTTGATTGTGCCCCGAAGATATCTCAATAGATTCTTGGCACCAATCTAGTGAATGTGATGAGGATCAACCATATGTTGACTCAAAGTGTTCACTGTAAAACATACGTTCGGACGGGAGTTCACTAGGAACATCAGGGTCTCTACAAGTTGTCGATACTCGGTGGGATTTCCCAGCTCGGGCCCAACAACGCTTCCACACAACTTCTTAAAGTTGAGTTCCATCAGTGTCGACACAGACTTATAGTCCACCATACGAAATCCCCCTAGTAGCTTCACGACATATTTTCCTTGAGAAAGGAAAATCTCGCCTGGCCTTTGCCAGACCTCCAAGTCTAGGAAATAGTGCATCAGTTCTAGGTCTTTCATCTCAAACTCGAAGGTTAGCTCCCTCTTACATTGATGAATGAGAGAGTCAACACCTGTTAGGAAGAGGTCATCCACATAGAGAACCAGAATGAGAGGCCTTTCTTTATCAACCTTAAAATAAAGGTTTGGACCAGCATCACTTCGAGTGAAGTCCAACTTCATCAAGTAGCTATCTATCCTCTCATACCAAGCCCTGGGGCCTTGCTTCAACCCACAGAGGGCTTTCTTCAACCTGCATACATAAGTGTCTCTACCTTGGACTTCGAACCCCAGAGGTTGCTCCACATAAACCTCTTCCTTTATTGAACCATGCAGAAAAGCAATCTTCACATCCATCTGATGGAGACTCCATCCTTGTGTTGCAACAAGGGCTATGATAGATCGGATGGTGGTATAGCGGGCGACAGGTGCAAATATATCATCATAATCTATGCCTTCTTTTTGAGAGAAGCCTCAGGCAACAAATCTTGCCTTGTACTTTTCAGCACTTCCATCGGCCCAATGCTTGACCTTGAAGAGCCATTTCAAGGTGACAACAGATTTGTCCTCCGGTCTCGGGACCACTTCCTAGACATCATTTTTTCATAATGGACTCATATTCTTCGTGCATAACATCCTTCCAAACTTGATGCTTTACGTCTTCTTCAAATGATCCAGGCTCAGATTGCACAATTGTACTCATGGCTGCTAGGTACCCTTGGTACCTATTCAGCTTCTTGCTTTCACGGAATGCCCCCTTCCTGAGCCATGAGGGGTCTCCTCTTATTTGAAGGAGGTGGATCAATAGGATCCATTGGTCCTTCAACATCGGGCATCGGTTCATCCTTCGACTTTTTCTGCTTCCCTGTTTCTTCTTCTTCTTTGTCTTCCTTTGAACTAGGAAGAGTTCTTACTTTCTTGAGGGCAACATCTTAATCGAAGGTGACATCGTGGCATATCTCCACTTCTCTTTGACCAGGCACATAGATTCTATATGCCTTTGAAGTTTCACTGTAGCCCACAAACATTCCCTTCTTTCCAGAAGCATCCAACTTGCTTCTCTTTTCTTTCGGCACATGAAAATAAACAGGACTTCCAAAAACTCTAAAGTGGGAGACATCAGGCTTCTTACTAGAGAAGGCTTCTTCGGGAGTTTTGGAGTCCAAAGCGGAATGCGATCATCTATTTTGAACGTACAAAACAGTGTTCACAGCGTCTCCCCATAGAAACTTCAGAAGACCTTGGTCATATAGCATGGCATATGCAACTTCCACAATGGTTCTATTCTTTCTTTCAGTAACATCATTTTGCTAAGGAGTATACATAGTTGTGGTCTCCCTCTTAATGCCAACTTCCCTGCAAAAGTCATTGAACTCATTTGACTCATACTCGGTCCCATTATCGGTCCTCAAAATTTTGATTTTCTTCCCCGTTTGATTTTCCACCACGATCTTGAAGGTACCAAACCATTTGAATGCTTCGTCCTTCTTCTTCAAGAAATATATCTAGGTCTTGCGAGAGAAGTCATGTAATAGGAACATCCTCCCAAGGATGTTACGGGCAACATACTAGATAAATCAGAATGTATCAATTGCAAGATATCAGATGTCTTTGTGACACTTGAGGGGAATGGTCCCCTTGTATGCTTCCCTTTGGCACAACCCTGACATATACCTTCATGATCATTTTAAATTCGGGCATCCCAGTCACCACCTTCCTTGCTTCGGGAAGGGCTTTGTAACGAAGGTGTGCAAACCTCCGGTGTCATAACTCTGTTTGAAGAGGTGCCATAACTCTGTGTGCAAACCTCCGGTGCCATAACGCAAAAGTCAACGCTGTAGTCAAAGGGGCTTCATTCAAAGGCAACGTTCAATCTCGATTTTTGTGCCCATCTGTACGACCTTCAAAAAACAGAATTTTTGCCCAAAAATTGTAGTCAAAGTTGGGTCAACGCTGTCCAGAAACCCTAAAAACAGTCTAAAAATTGCAACAACTTCTTCAGGTTCAGAATCACACGTGTGAAGGAGGGAAGCCTCTCCTAGGCTGCACGAACCAATCAGATCCAAAGTAAAAGGCAGCACAGCAAGTCCGTACAGCAAGAGAGCACACTTCCCAAGGCTGAAAAATCCATACAGCAGAGTTTCATTGGCACATTAACCAAGGCAGAAAGTACGTACAACATTTGCACGGTTTTCGAGAGAGGGGCAGCACTGTTTTCGAGAGCTGGAACAGCAGCAAGGAGCACGGTTTTCAAGGCAGATTTTTATGGGCACGAAAATCGAGAAAGGGGGCTGCTGTCCCATCCGTATGGAATCCGTACAGTCCGTACGGTCATTCCTGGCACGCTTTTCGAGGCAGCTAAGACAGCATTTAATGTTGTAATTTCTCTGAAAAATTTATGTTTGCTGTTTGGCACGTTTTTCAAGGTGGAGGGTGGCACGAAAGTCAAGATAAGTGATTTTTGTGTTTGCTGTAATTTTCTGTGTATTACTGCTCACTGTAAAAGCATTTTTCAGAAATAAATGAGAAGCTTCCAGACTGGTTTTCCCCAAGAGTTGTAGGGGGTTTTTCCAGGGTCACCTTGACCAAAAATTTCTGAGTTATGATGTGTTGAATGACTGTTTGTTACTGCTGTTATTTTATTTCTGCATTTACAGCATTCTGAAAAAATTTCCAGAATTTGTGTTTTCAGCAAAATTTATTTTCCAGTTATTAAATGTATGGATCTGGGAAAGGGCATTTAATTATTTTGGAGTAATAAGGTGAAAACTGAAAACCGGGGTGGGAAATAGAATTTTCTACATGGTATCAGAGCTTGAGTGCTGAAGGGCAGTTTGGGACAGCAAGGAAGAAAATTACAGCTTGCTGATTTTTCACTCAGAAAATTCCAGCAAGCTGATTTTTCACAAACAACAGATTTTTACCTTTACTACAGCAGTGTTATTTTTCAGTTTTAGGACAGCAGGATGTCATTGGGACTGAGGGTGGAGGATAGGTTGGATGGGCATTCCCACTTCAGCATTTGGAAGGAGGGAATGCAGAGTATCTTTGAGGAGGCAGAAGTCTGGGACATTATGGTACATACCACACAGAACCCTGTGAATGTGACTACTGATGCTACTCAGTTGGCAGCATATAATAAAAAGAACAACAAGGGTAAGAGGCTGATTCTAGACGGAATCAAAGACCATTGCATTCCTCATGTGAGAGGGAAGAGAAATGTTCATGAGATGTGGACAGCATTGTCCAATCTCTACCAGAGTACCAATGAGAACCGGAAGATGGTCCTGAAGGAGAAGATGAAGACCATTAAGATGGGCAAAGATAGTGCAGCTGGATATCTCACTAAGATTACTAATGTGAGAGATGAGTTGGCAGCGATTGGAGAGGCCATTCCACCCACTGAGTTGGTGCGGATTGCAGTGAATGGCCTCCCTCGTTCATGGATGAACTTTGCTGATGGAGTTTGTGCACGTGAGACCCTTCCCACATGGGAGAGGTTTTGGGATGATTGCATTCAGACAGAGATCAGGAAAGGTCAGCTTGGGGCAGCCAAGCCAGTTGAGCAGGATGAGGATGTAGCACTGTTGGCAGGACGCAAGAAGGGTAAAGGGAAGAAGCAGGCTTCCACAAGCAATGGTGGGGGCAAAGGCAAAGGTAAAGGTAAACAGGATAACTCACAGAAGAACTATTCCAAAGTGAAGTGTTGGAATTGTCAGAAGATGGGACACTATGCAGTTGTGTGTCCGGAGAAGAAGAAGAAGAAGGGGAAGAACCAGAGCATGGCAACTTCAGCAGAGGTTGAGGACTTTGCAGATCATTTTGACCGGGAGTTTGGGTTCACTGCGTGTGAGTCCTCTAGTGCGGGATTATCTGCCATAGAGGTTCAGAGGGAGCATGCATTTCCCTCGATTAGTGGAGCATCTTCGGGTATCTGGTATGTGGACAGTGGGGCTTCACGTCACATGACAAGAGTCCGTGAGTACTTCTCAGAGCTTTCAGAGAGTGGCACTGATGTAGAGGTAGTACTCGGTGATGACAGAGTTGTTAGAGCAGTCGGTGTGGGAACATTGAAATTTCAGAGGGAGTCCAAACCTCCCTTGAAGGTGTCAGATGTTCTTTATGTGCCAGGGATGAGGAAGAACCTCATATCCGTCTCAGCTTTGGAGGACAGAGGATATGAGATACTATTCAGGGGAGGACAGGTGTTGATGTATCCCAGGGGCACTCCAGCTGATTCAGCTAGAGTGATAGGTGTACGCTATGCAAAGGTGTACAAGTTTGCATTTCAGTCCCTTTTGGCATTGAGCAGTAGTACCGACAGCAGAGCTAGCAGTTCTGAGCAGTGTGAGATTTGGCACCGCAGGATGGGGCACATGCATCATGGAGCCTTGAGGACTTTGCGGGAGATCACTACAAGTGTGCCAGATTTCAGTACTGATCACTTTGATACTTGCAGAGGATGTGCGATGGGCAAGTTTGCCAAATCCCCTTATCCCAGCAGTGACAGCAGAGCGACTGGGATACTTGATTTGATTCATTCCAATGTGAGCGGTCGGATGTCTCATGTTTCCTTGAGTGGATATGAGTACTATGTGTTATTCATTGATGATCACTCCAGGAGGACCTGGATTTATTTCTTGAAGACCAAGAGTGAGGTCTTCAAGCGGTTTCAGGAGTTCTGAGCTCTTGTGGAGACACAGACAGGTCGGAAGATCAAGTCCCTGAGGTCGGACAATGGAGGAGAGTACACCCTTGGAGAGTTTGTTGACTATTGTGCGGAGGCAGGTATTAGGAGGGAGCTCACTGTTCCTTACAACCCCCAGCAGAACGGGGTTGCAGAGAGGAAGAACAGATCCATCGGAGGGGCTGCCAAAGCCATGTTACATGATCAGGGGTTGCCATTGTTTTTGTGGGCAGAGGCCTGCAACACAGCTGTTTACTTGCAGAACAGGAGTCCGCATCGTGCCTTGGGGCACATGACTCCGGAGGAGGCTTTTTCTGGGAAGAAGCCCGATATGGGTCATCTTCGTATCTTTGGGTGCATGACATACTCCTACATACCCAAGGAGAAGAGGACCAAACTAGAGCCCACCGCAGAGAAGGGTATCTTTGTGGGCTACAGTGAGACCTCCAAGGCCTTTCGGATTTACATTCCTGCGCAGAGGAAAGTTTTTGTCAGGCGGGATGTGAAGTTCGAGGAGGACAGGGCCTTTAGGAGGTCACGCTGAGTTAGAGACTGATCACCGACCTCGGCCAGCTAGCTGAGTCGCCGGCAGTGGGATCCGGGCAAGGTGGATCGTGGTCGTTGAGGATCCGAGGTACCTCTATGACGATGTCAGGTCCGTCAGTGGGGAGTGGCTCGCAGAGCCAGAGGGGTGGTGCTATGGGCAGCACGCAGAGCAGTCCACAGAGCAGTTCACTGGCGAGTCCACTGATGGACAGTTCACACGGTACCTCAGCATCTACAGGTTCAGGTGCAGGCAGGAGGACAGCAGACAGACAGTCAGGAGTTCAGGCTCCTGATGTCGAGGAGGAGGAGTTTTATTCTGGAGAAGCATGCTCAGGGAAGAGGAAGCCCAAGTGGCTTCAGGACACCTTGAGAGATGCCACATCTATCGCTGAGCCTAAGAGGCCGGTCAGAGAGAGCAGACCACCCGAGAGGTTTTGTAGCTATATGGCAATGGCTACCAACATCCTTGACTCTGAGCCTTCTAGCTATGAGGAGGCAGCTAGCCAGCAGGTCTGGAGAGAGGCCATGCAGGAGGAGTATTCTTCTATCATGAAGAATGATGTTTGGGAGGTGGTGCCGAGGCCCGAGGGCAAATCCGTGGTTACTTCCAGATGGCTTTACAAGGTAAAGCATGCTGCAGATGGCAGCATTGAGAAATTCAAAGCGAGGTTTGTGGCTAGAGGGTTCTCCCAGGCAGAGGGAGTTGATTATGAGGAGACCTTCGCTCCCGTGGCTCGATATACTTCGATCCGCTCCATTATATCGATAGCAGCAGAGATGGGTTGGAAGATCCACCCGATGGATGTGAAGACCGCATTTCTCAATGGCTTCATACAGGAGGAGGTGTACATTGAGCAGCCACAGGGCTTTGAGGTGCATGGGAAGGAGTCCCATGTGTGCAGACTGAAGAAGGCCCTCTATGGCCTGAAGCAAGCTCCCAGAGCTTGGTACTCCAAGATAGATACATACTTGCAGAAGATGGGTTTCACAAAGAGTGAGGCAGATCCGAACCTTTACTATATTGTGATAGGTGAGGAGCCTCTCATTCTGGTGCTGTATGTGGATGACTTGGTCATTACAGGTGCAGAGAGACTCATAGAGCACCGCAAGAGAGATCTTGCGGCGGAGTTTGAGATGAAGGACATCGGCTTGATGCATTACTTTTTGGGTTTGGAGGTGTGGCAGGAGGAGGGGCATTTCTTTCTGGGGCAGGGGAAGTATATTGTGGACATCCTTGGCAGATTCCACATGGAGGATTGTAGACCCATGTCGACACCGATGATCACCAACTGGAAGAAGCTTCATGCTTCGGATTCCGAGTTGGTGGATCCCACATTGTACAGACAGCTGATTGGATCCTTGATGTATTTGGTCAACACTAGACCAGATATTTGTTTTGCAGTCAACACGATGAGTCAGTTTATGTGTGAGCCTAGGAAGGTTCACTGGGTGGCTGCAAAACACATTTTGCGGTACTTGCAGGGGACAGTGGATTATGGTCTGGACTACAGGCAGGGGGATGGAGTGAGATTGGCAGGTTACACTGATTCTGATTGGGCATGGGGACAGTGGATTATGGTCTGGACTACAGGCAGGGGGATGGAGTGAGATTGGCAGGTTACACTGATTCTGATTGGGCAAGTTGTGCTTTTGATAGGAAGAGCACTTCAGGGTGCTGTTTTGGGTTGGGTTCGACAGTGGTGTCATGGTTCAGCCAGAAGCAGCAGTCAGTAGCATTGAGTTCGGCGGAAGCAGAGTATATGGCAGCCAATCTAGCTAGTTGTGAGGCCATCTGGCTTCGCAAGATGTTGTTTGGCTTATTTGGTCAGCCGTTGAGACCTTCAGTGATTTACTGTGATAATCAGAGTTGCATTAAACTCACGGAGAATCCAGTATTTCATGACGGGTCAAAGCATATCGGGATCAAATATCACTTCATCAGAGACTATGTTCAGAAAGGAGCTGTGAAGCTTGAGTATATTCCCACTGATGAGCAGGTTGCAGATATTCTTACCAAAGCCTTACCACGGGGCAAGCATGTCTACTTGAGAGACAAGATGGGTGTGGTGAGGAACACCTTCCTCGGTAAGAGGGAGTGTTGAAATTTGGTTACCGGAGGACAGGTGGTTCCCTAAGGCTTTGATCTTTGGCCTAGGGAAAAGTGTCCAAAGAATTTAATTTTTCTCCTAAAGTGACTTTATAAAGTTATAAAGTCAAATCTAATTTAAAAGTGACTTTAAGTGATAAAGTTACTAAAGTCTAATTTTAAAGTGACTTTAATAAAGTCAATGTAAAATTAGAAAGGAAAAAAGTGACTTTGGAAATAAATGACTAAGTGGGTCTTTATTAAAGTGGGGTGAATTAAAAAATAGAAAGTGAGATTTAAATGAGCATTTAATCTCAGCCCTAGATCTCAATCTATCTCGGCCATTGGATTTAGGGATTCCCCAAAAGTCACTTAGGGTTAGGTTAAAGGAGGAAAAGGAGGAAAAGGTCATTCATTCTTTCATGAGCAGATTGAGAGAAGGAGAGCAAGAGAGCAAGGGAGATTTCTGGGCAGTGAGGAGAAGGAGGCAGCAGCTTGGCACACTTTCCAAGGCAGCACTTCAGCAAGACATTTTCAATAAGACCGTACAGCTGAGATAACACAGTAAAAGGCAGATTTTTTGGCACGGTTTTCTAGGCAGGGAGGCCGTACAGCAAGCCATACAGCAATATTGGGCACGGAAATCGAGGCAGCAAGGGGTTGTACCGTACAGCAGAGTTTTGCAGTGGTTTTGGCACGCAAATCGAGGTTTTGGACAGCAGCATTAATTGCTGTTTGCACAGATTTTGAGGAGGCCGTACCTGTTTGCACAGATTTTGAGGAGGTCGTACAGCTGCATTTATTGCATATTTCTGGGCACGCAAATCGAGGAGGACGTACAGCATTTATTGTTGTTCTATTTTTGCTGTTTGTACATTTTCCGAGGCGGTGGTTAAGCACGGAAAACGAGATAAGTTGTAAAAGTCTGTTTGCTGATTTTTATTTTGCTGAATATTTCTCTCACTGTAAAAAGCATTTTTCCAGAAATAAGGAGGAGCTTTCGAACTGGTTTTCCCCAAGAGTTGTAGGGGGTTTTTCCAGGGTCACCTTGACCAAAAATTACTGTGTTATGATGTGTTGAATCGCTGTTTGTTACTGCTGTTTTTTATTTCTGCATTTTCCAGCATTCTGAAAAATTTCAAGAATTTGTGTTTTCAGCAAAATTTATTTTCCAGTTGTTGAATGTATGGTTATGGGAAAGGGCATTTAACTATTTTGGAGTAATAAGGTGAAAACTGAAAACCGGGGTGGTAAACTATAAATTTCTACAGGATGATTTCTAGATTAGTATCCTTGTCAATCAAATCAAAGAAGACTTCTTTATAACCAGTGAGGTGCCTTGAAGCACCACTATCAATCAG